>CAUZXS010006340.1:80000-127500 GCA_963585895.1 Sepioteuthis lessoniana
TTTTTAATTGCTATAAAAAACTAACTCATGCAAGTCATTTGATGCGCCTTTTCTTGAAGGGAAAAGAACATGTTGCCAATGTTATATTTAATTTTTGAATACCGGCTTAGGATCTCATCCTTTCTAGATTTAGAACTAATCTGGGTCATTTAATCTTTATATATAGGATTTAATAACTATCATTTGTGAGCTAACAGTAACAAGACCCTCGTCACCAGTTCTTTTTCTGTATTTTGCATTACGGATAAATATGCAACATCTTTCTACACGAGAACAAGGAATAGCAGTAGAAAGTGACCTGGAATCATCTGAATTTCAATATTGGTTAAAAGAACAAAAGAATCTCACGCAAAAATGACTTTTGTATGGTGGACAATAAAAAAAAAATAAACGCTCACTAAGTCCCATTATTTATGAATCAATTGTCTTCATATTTTTTGGAATAATTCTTCAAACATTTTCTTTTAAAATGTCTTTAGGTATTTTGTCTTGCTTACTTACCACGTTTTCCTTTCATTTTGTCTTTCTATCGACACCGACAACAGAATTAAGCATTTTGTCTTGTTTTTCGTTTTTTTCCCCCTCGATTTTCATCTATCATGACCAGTACTTATCTCTTACCAACCAGTCGTGCCCCCCACCTCCTTTCCCAGTTTCTGCCATCAACTTATATATATATATATATATATATATATATATATATATATATATATATATATATATATATTATGTCTGACAGTTTAAATGTGCAACATAATTCTTCGTTCACTGATTTCCAAAGTGATGTCGCAGGTAGCAGTTTGAGTGGCGGGAATCTGCCATCTTCTCTAATTTCATCTTCCTTATGCTTAGTTGTTAAGCTTTCTTTTCTGGACAGACAAAAATAGGAACGAGAAAGAGGCTTATTAAAAAGAATGGTAAAGTGATTCCCCCCTCACACTTTTTGTTTTGTTATAACTTTTTCTTTTGTCTCCAATACAATTATGACTTCGGATCTGACAATGCTCAGTGGAGACCAAGTAACATAAAGTCTTCCTTCAGGAAACTATTGCTGACATCAATGTCGTAATTTGATTATATATATATATATATATATATATATATATATATATATATATATATATATATATATATATCTGTAAGGATATATATATGTGTGTGTAAGGATTAATTGGTTGGTTTTAATGACATGTCAAGTCGTCTTGGATTATTTAATGACAAGAGGTTTACGAACCGTGTTCATTGTATGTTCATATTCACTGTTATCTAGTTTCGTTTTGTTTCGTTTATTTTTTCATATCGTATCAAACTTCGTGGGTTTTTTCTTGTCAATTCTATCCTTCTAGTACAGTAGAGACATTGTTCAACCAAAGCTGGGTTAATAAGAGTGTCCTTGAGATGACACTAAACAATTTAGTTCTAATTCAGCTAATTTAGTTTAGTATAAGTACAGATTTTGTTTACACACGGTTAAATATCAAAACAGTTCTATATCAAACTAATCAGTTTAGTGTAAGTACAGTTTCAATGTCAAAAAACAGTTCCTTTTCTAAGGTTTTCGGTTCTAAAGTACACGTGAAAGCGCGATTGGAATTCGATCTCACTTAATTCGAGTTTACAGTCCAGTAGGTTCTTTTTTGGTAACCCTTTGCTAACACAGTTTCGAGCAAAACCTGTGATTGAGGAATTTTCCTCAACGAAAAGCACAACATACGATTAAAGTCACTAAGTAGGAAAAACTGTTAACTATTATGTCTACTTTCGGGAGGTTTACCAAAGATGTAAAGAAAATGAAATTACAACCCTTGAATAAGTTGAATAAAGTGGCACTGCATTTCGCAAGGGAGGCTGTATCATTCGAGGACAATAACAGCCATATTTTTTTAGACTGCTTTTTTTGCCCTGTCGACTTGGGCCTCAGAATACACCGACTGCATCTCTGCAGATGGGTACCACCCACTAAAGAGTTCCCTTGATATGACATTAAAAAATTTGACGGTGAGGTTCCAGTAATACTGTAACTTTAGCGAATGCAGAGTATCCCTTCATTGCCATCGCTCCCAGATCCACTCTGACCCCGAGTGGTAACACCTGATAAGGATCCAATCTATCGTTTCGAGAGTTTACAGTTTTGATATTTAAACTGCGTATTTATGCTAAATTGAATTATCTGAAATAAAACTGTTTTTACATTTAACTCTGTGTATTTCCCCGTTAGATGGGACTGTAGAATACACCGACTTCATCTCTGCAGAGGGGTAAGATCCCTAAAACAGTGTCCTTGATATGACACTAAACAATTTGATGGTGAGGTTCCAGTAATGCTGGAACCTTAGGGAATGCTGACTATCTCTTTATTGCCATTGCTCCTAGGTCCCTTATGGCTCGGATTGGTAGTACCTGATAGGGTCCTATATAGGGATCAAATAGAAATAAACTGTGTACTTATGCTAAACTGAATTGTTTAAAAAAGAACTATATTTGACATTGAAACTGCGTACGTACGCTAAACTGAACAGTTTGAAATAAAACCGTTTTTAATTAGAAATAAACTGTGTAATTATCCTAAACTAAATTTTAAGAAGGAGAACTGTTTTTGAGATTGAAACTGTGTGCTTATGCTAAACTGAAATGTTTGAAATAAAACTATGTGAACTTTTGCTTATCTGATTTGATTTAAATAGGACTGTTTTTGATTGTTGGTTGGTTGGCTGGTTGGGTTTTATGGCATATCAACCTTTGTGGGTTATTTAACGCCAAATCCATTTTTATGTAAATAATAAGTTCTATTTCAAACAATTTAGTTAAGCATAAGCACGCAGTTTAAATGTAAGTACAGTTTAATTGTGAAAAACATTTCTATTCAAAGATAGTCAAGTAGTTCTAATTCAGCTAATTTAGTTTAGTATAAGTACAGATTTTGTTTACACACAGTTAGATATTAAAACAGTTTTATATTAAACTAATCAGTTTAGTGTAAGTACAGTTTCAATGTCAAAAAACAGTTCCATTTCAAATAATTCAGTTTAGCATAAGCACGTAATTTAAACGTAAGTACGTTTTAGTTGTGAAAAACATTTCTATTTCAAGCTATTCGGTTTCGTCAAACAATTCAGTTTAGCATAAGTATGTCGTTAGTTCTATTTAAGCCATGGATCAGGCGCTACCACGCCGGTGCAGAGTGGACCTGGGAGCAATGGAAATGAAGGGGTTCTCTGCATTCCCCAAAGCCCCAGCATTACTGGAACCTTACCATCAGATGGTATAGTGTCATATCCAGGACACTCATTGGGGAGGAATCTTACCCTTCTATTATTTATCGATGCGTCCCACCAACGCACGAATATGGCACAAAGCCTTTTTAAGGTGGGTCCGCTCGCAGGGCCGAAGCCCACACGCACCCGGCAAGAACAAAAGTACCTTCGACCCCGTAGGCATTCTCTTTTTTGGGGTGCCTTAAGCGCCAGGCAATAAACCTACCCTCGAAAGGAGGTAAAAGTCTGTGGGGATGGCCCCCTGAGGCCAGAGGAACTCTCCAGTGCCGAGGCACACCCGGCAGAACCGCCTAGAGGTAAAAGGGCCTACCGAATGTGACCCAACTACTGGAGAGGAAAGGCCACACAAACGCTCTAAAAGAGCGTCCGCGGGGACCCCTCGGCAGAGGTGCAGTCAGTGTATTCTACGGCCACAGCCGACTGGACAAACTGTTTTTGACATTGAAACTGTTTACTTATACTAAACTGAATTGTTTGAACTAGAGCTGTTTTTTCATTTTAACTAAACTGTGTCAACATTCAACCGTTTATAAAGAAAGATTATACCTATGCTGAACTGAATTGCTTGAAATTTAATGCGGCATCAAATGACCCGAAAAGGGTTGGTACGCCGTAAAACAAAGCAACCAACCAACCAAGTAGACTATTTTTTTTTATTGGTTATAAACAGTAAAGCACAGAGCTGAAAGAACTGTAAGAGAAATTAAAACCATTACAAATCATCTAGTAATTACAGTACCACCGTCACTTTCGTTTTTTATGATTATTTTGTTCTTTGTCACTATGACACGACGTTTCATCGAACGACATAGAATCGGACGACTTTATTTTTATCGAAATCAGTTTTTATCGAGCGGCATTTGATCGAAATGTTTCATCGAACGACATTTAATCAAAAAGATATCTCCGTGAATGATTTTTCATGGGAGATATATTTTATTGAACGACTTTTTCTAGCTAACGACTTTTTAAGTAGATGACCTTTAAAGTAAAGGATTTTTTAAAATAAAATAATATAAAAAATATACTGCTTTCAAGCATATATATATATATATATATATAAACATGTGTGTGTGTGTGTGTGTGTGTGTGTGTGTGTGTGTGTGTGTGTGTGTGTGTCTATAGTTCGGCAGCAGTCTTTCATTTAAGTATGTTTGATTAAATAATAAAGACATATTTTGTCTATATAATTTAAGATACTTTCAAGTTTCCAGCAAAGTATCTTGGTTTTTGGCTTGAAATTGGTAGATGAATTTGCCAAAATAGCCCCGAGTGCTTTCGGACCTTTCATTGGCCATCATCAGGGTTAGTTTGCATGAGTAAAGGTTTTTTCTGTTTATTTTGATAATATTAAATTACGTAAACTCAACATATGGTGTATATATATATATATATATATAATATATATATGTGTGTGTGTGTGTGTGTGTGTGTGTGTGTGTGTGTGTGTGTGTGTGTGTGTGTGAATGTAAATATAAATATATATATGAGACATGTACGAAATAAGATTATCGACAAAGCTTACGCCCATGAAACAAAATACTCTACGAAACCATGTTACACGCTCTAGGTCTTCTTTTAAAGCGAAAAAATAATTACCTACAAACTATTCGCTTCCTACCACCTTGGTTAGTGTAATGTTTAGCAAGCTAAATGAGTATACCTTCACTAGTGAGTTCGATTCTCATTATGTGCTCTTTTTATACGATCTTGTTCCACATTCAAGCCAAAAGGTTTTGTGATTTACTACAAACTATTCGCTTACCAATTATATATATATATACAAACAAGATTTGGCATCGAACAACCCACAAACGTTCACAGGCCATTAAAAACAAATATTAAACTTGACCAAAACAGTGTAATTAGCAAAAATCGACCAAAACAATTGATAGATGCTCAATTGTTGAAATGATATATTCAGACTCTAAAAACACCCTTCAATCTTCTATATATGTATAAAATATTAGATATATCTAAGAAACAACACGATCAACTGTTGCATAGTCACAACCATATACACATACATGCGGAAGCAAAATAAACAATAATGACGAATGAACACACTTCTTTTGAAAAATATACCTCTCACACTTTAGTCGAAAGGGTTGCGAAAGGTTTATGTGTGAGAGGTAGGTTGGAGACTGAACAAACTGCAACATATTGACCCCCAGTTCCTTTATCTTTAGCAGCACTTCTTCCTCGTTCTGCTGGGCTGCTCAATCGGGGGCCCTGAGGGTCCATAGCCAACAGCTGGGTGCTGGTTCTCTCTACAGCATCTTATCTCCAACTTGACTGACTCCAACTAACTGAACCTGTCTGTGACACCGGGTTATATCATTGTTTGACGGCCACCAGCTTCCTGTGAGCGTAGCATCTGCACACAATTCAACCCATCTACAGTCAAGTTATCTTCGACCGGATGCACCTATTCCTTGATTGACTGCTGGGTTGAAGGTCACTATATCACACTACCACGCCTACGTTTGTGAAGCAAAATCTGCCTCTCTAACCTTTTCTCGTGCTCTAACTATTCTTTTAAAAACAATACCTACCTAGAAAATATTAATTTACGAATCATATATATATATATATATATATATATATATATATGGGGGGTGTCTATTTGTATAAATATAAACAAGATTTACTATTAAAAATTAGTAAATATTTTGAGCAAAAATATTCATTTAAAAATCATACATATATAATTGGACCATTTGTCTTATCAGTAGAGTGTTCGGGCTTGGAGTGATAGCACCTGTTAGGGCCCTATCTATCCATCAAATAGAAATTTGCGACATTTAACTGAGTGCAAACAAGTGGCATTTGATAAATTGAATTGCTAGAAATAGAACTATTTGGCCGTTTAACTGTGTGCAAACAAAAAACTGTTAAATTGTGAATTATATAGCAATTCTTCACAACCTTTAACTGTGTGCAAAAAAGAGTTCAGGCTCGTTTAGCAATGTTATATAAAAATGTGTTAACAAATCGTATATATGTACCTAATTTATAGGTATAAAGAGGATGTGACTTTAAATAACCTCGGATGGGTGATTTTGCCATAAATCCCAACCAAACCAAATCACGTCTATTTAAAATAAGTGTATTAAGAGGATTTGCCATTAAATAACCTAGAATGGTTGATATGCCATAAAACCCGACCAAACTAAATCAAACCGTATATATTTAATGTTTATGTATAGAGAGGATTTGGCATTTATTAACCAACAATTGCTGATATGCCATTATACCCACCCCAAGTAAATCCTACAATGGTTGATATGCTATAAATCCAAACGAAACCAAATCTTATATATTTAATATATATGTTAAACAGGATTTAGCATTAAATTATCTACAATTGTTGATATGCCATAAAACCAAACCAAACCAAATCACATATGTTAAATATACATGTATAAAGAGGATTTGTCATTCAATAACCTACAAGGGTTGATATGCCATGCCATAAAACCAGACCAAACAAAACCTGAAAAAACCAAACCATAATTCCACTTACAAAAATAGCCATATCAATTTTTGCTCACAGCAGAATATGAAGATAAAAAAATGGAATAGTCCCAGCTTTTTTATCAATTGGAATTTTTAGTCCAATTTTTTTTACTAACTAATGAACTTGATTATATAGAAAATGTCTTCAGTATACAAAACTGTTTTTTATACGAAATAAAAGCTTTTCAGAATCAGAAACGAAATAATTTTATTCATGATATCTTGTATAGATTTTTTTAATTTTACTCAATAATTTAACTATACACATCATAAAACGAAATCCGAACAACAATGTCATCCAGACAATTAAGAATTCTTTAAAAAACAATTTAAAATATAATTTAATAAAGAGAAAAAGAACCATATAAAACCTGAGGCTGTCAAAATAGGAAATCCACCTGTGTAAATAACAGGTGCATCCGGTCGAGGAATATCAGGATATAACCTTGACCGTGGACGGATTGAATGAGTACGATTTGTGACGCCTACAAGAAGAAGGTAGGTGCCGAACTATTATATAACTCGGTGCACAGGAATTTCAATCAGTTGGGGATCAAACCAGTTGGACAGAAGATGCTGGAATGAGGAACATGTCCCAGAGAGGCTGGGCCCCCATGCCCCTGGTTGAGCAGCCCAGGAGAACGGGAAAGAAACTCTGGTGCGGCCATAAGAGTGGGGGTCAATATGTTGCAGTTCTGTTCAGTCTCCAACTCCCTCTCACACACAACCTTTTCAATAAAATGAGAGGTATATTTTTCTTAAGAACTGAGTCGCTCGTCTTTATTGTGTCGTCGTTATGATGCATGCAGATGTATATGTATTATGTGGCTATACAACATATATTCCATCGAATTTAAGGGGTTGAGATTAAAATGGTATTGCTAAGACTTCAACATTAAATAAAAAACGTGTTTATGAAAGAATCCTAACTTTTTAAAATCATGTATAAGAAAAACGTCTAAGAGAAGAAAATTTAGAAACCAAGCAGGTTTGGTTTCTATCTTTGTTTTTAATGGCATATCAACCTTCATGGGTTATTTAATAACAAAGCCATTGTTCTAGAAGAACAGCTGTAATGCTATTTAACCCATAGTTGGGAGGATAAAGGGGCTCATATGTTTCCCAAGGTTATTTCACCAAAAGTGAACGTAACAGCACAATAGGGGATCGAACTCGCATACTACAATTCCGCAATTACTCCCTTTAACGATTACACAAAGAAGACAACCACCGAACCAAGCAGAGTTTTTAATTTAAAGATTCTATAATCCTTGATGATATATATATATATATAAATGATAATTCAATATCCAGTCCGCTGGGGCTATAGTATACACCGAATGCATCTCTGCAGAGGGTAAATATCCCCTACTCCAAACAGTGTTCTAGATATGACACTAAACAATCTGATGGCAAGGCTTCAGTAATACCGGATCATTGGGGAATGCGGAGCACTCCTGACTAAACTGAATAGCTTCAAAAGGAATTTTTTTTTTTTTTAAATAATTGTGTACTTATGCTTAACTAAATTGTTTGAAATAGAACTGTTTATTTGTATAAAAATGGATTTGGCAATGAATAACATGCAAAGGTTGATATGCCATGAACCCAAACAAATAACGAATATAACAAACCAATCAGAACGATTGTTAAATCAAACATTATTTCTAATGTTAATATTATCAAACAAAGATCCTGTTGTTTCTGTATTCAGTTGAATTTTTTTTTTCTTGTGAATAATTTCGATATCTCTTAGTTGAATTATTTTTCTTTGTAATTAATTATTGATAAAGCATTCTGATGTTTATTATTCACTCGGAATTGTCCAGCAGGACTCATGGCCTAACGGTTATAGGCGTTGGTTCCCTAAGTTTCTTTGGAGACAATCATCTGGAGTTTGCCGGTTCCATCCTGACTGCAGGCGAGTAACAATATAGGAATATTTAACCCTTGTACCTGGTTATGGCTAACGGAATAAACAGGCGACCCCTGTGGATTCAATAAAGGACGTAATTCGAAGTTCCGTGAACGTTCCAGAGTTCGAGAAACATCTGAATAGGCCGGAGGACATATCGGCCGAAACGTTGCGGAAAATAACAATAACGATGAAGACAATAGTCCGAAAACCCTTAATGATAAAAATGACGTTTAATGGTTTTGATATTAGTACTAATTAGAATATTTTCTCAACTAGTTTTCTATTGCAAACAACAACCGCAACATGTTTTTTACGAAATCTATGGGCGTTTTAAACGGCTAATAAGCATCATCTGAATCGAGAAAACCTGGACGTGGCTAAGAAAAGGAATCCTTAAGAGAGAAATTGAATTTCTCTAAATAGCAGCACAAAAAAGCCATAAAAACTCATCATATCAAAGCGAGAATAGATAAGACGCAACAAAATAGCAAATGAACGTTATGTGGTGATAGAGATGAAACGATCAATCACATGATAAGAGAATGGAGCAAATCGGCACAGAAGGGAGTATAAGATTAGACAAAACTGGGTGGGCAAGGTGATCAACTGGGAGTTATGCAAGAAATTTCAATTTGACCATACGAGCAAATTGTATATGCACAACATAGTATCTGTCCTGGGGAATAAGACTCCTATGGGATTTTGACATATAAAAGGATCAACTAATCTCAGCCAGTGACCAGATATTATGATAATAAACAAAAAAAAAACATTCAAAATTGTGGACTTTGCTGTTCCGGCTTACCACGGAATAAAATTAAAGAGGAAAAGAAGGATAATTACCTGGGCCTTGTTATGGAATTGAAAAAAACTGTGGAACATGAAAGTGACTTTTATACCAGTTGTGACTGTTACTTTTGGTACTGTTATAACAAGATTGGTACAAGAACTGGAGGACTTGGAAATAAGAGGACGTGTGGAGACCATCTAAACTACTACATTATTGAGAACGGACAGAATACTGAGAAGAGTCCTGGAAACTTTAGAAGATTTGCTGTCACTCAAACTCCAGTGAAAGACCATCAGCTAACGCTGATGTAAAAAACTCTAATGAGTAAATAATAATAATTATTTTTTTAAATTACACTCAAAGACGTTAATTTTGAGAATCAAAGAAAAAAAATGATGATATGGGTTATATATTCTAAAAAAATCATAGCAAATGAATCAATTTTTTTAAGGAAATTTTTTTTAGACACTAACAATATTAAGGTTAATTGAACGCTATGAATTTTTAAAAAATCTTTTTGTTTCATTTTTTTATTTTATTTGAAAATGACTTTTAGGATGAGACAGAGCATCACATGCAAACATTACCCAAATTATGGTTTAACAAAAAATAAATAAACAATGGCATATTATTCCTATTTAAGTGAGCACATTATCTGAATACCAAGTCTGTCTTTCGCTATATATATATATATATATATATATATATATATATATATATATATATTCATATCTAGCGATTCCATCTCGATATCTTATCACACCTTGTGTAAACAGTGTTTGCAGAGAAATGAACATTGCATGTTTACTGTCAGATTCTCGCTTTTCGCAATCTCCAGACTATATACAAATTCCATTCACTAATCACCTAGTTGCCTATTTATAAACAACTTAGAGTTAGAATGGCACATTGTCTGAAGATAGTATTTGGTGCGAAACTCACAGATAATACGCCGTATTAATGCCTACGTTTGTAAGGGTTATATTTCATACGCTCTTTTCTTGATATTAAACACATTCTAGACAGGACAAAAATGATGAACTTTATATATATATATATATATATATATGTGTGTGTGTGTGTGTGTGTGTGTGTGTGTGTGTGTGTGTGTGTGTGTGTAAAAAGAGATATGTTTCGCAGATAATCTTAGCTCTAATAAGAAAATATATCCAAACGTGATGGAAACATCCACGTCATATGAAGGATGTATCAGGCAAAACCTCCTTCATAAAATTGGATAGTGTGACACACACACACACACACATATATATATATGTATGTGTATGTGTATGTGTCTGTGTGTGTGCAAAAAGAGATATGATACACAGATAATCTTTGCTCTACTAAGATATCCAGACCGCACAATGTGATCGAAACATCCATGCCAAATGAAGGATGTATCAGCCAAATCGTCCTCCATAAAATTAGATATTGTGACAAAAGCTCATGCTGGTAAATGAGATGAAAAAAACTGCATATTATTTCGAGAAGAAAGAAAATATGAATCCTAAAACAAAGAGTGAATTTGCCGTTAAATAACCCAAACAGGGCTGTTATATCATAAAACCAACCAACAAAACATATTGCAGTACATTTTCTTTTTTAAGAAGAGCAATTATATTGTGAATTGAGTTAACATGACCAGAAAATCCGGACACCACCTGCGAACTCATATGGAATCAGTCGACAGCTGTTTCGACCTTATTAGGTCTCATCAGCAGAGTATAACTTGACCTCCACCACAGTATGTAAAGCCGAAGTTCTTCCAGTGAACAGCCAGTCAGTATCGCACGCAAGTGACGCCAAATTAACTAGTTATGGTAATCCTATTTACCCAACCCCTCCGCTTGGGCAGGATATGACACAAGGTCAATTTTTAAGCGGTGTTTAACAGGTTTGAATTCAGAGTTTTCCTTCTCCTAGAGTAGTTGCCTCACCAAGGCTGAAGAACCTAGTCTGCCCTACTACTTACCCATAGCTGGAGGGAGAATAATTGGATTCATACCTTTCCTAAGGGTATTAGTGCTATGTGAAATGCAATCAGTCAAGTCCAGGATTTGACCTCGTGTCGCCGTGTCCATATCCTGCGACGATAACTATTACCCAACGGGCTCCTCCAAACTAGTTATGGTATTTGTGCGGCCAATTAAACTGATTGTGTCTTGCAAGTTACATCCGTCCTCTATACAGAGGACACGGTCAACTCCAGGGCCACTACTTTCAAAGAGGATTGAACATAAGAATCTGTGTAATTATTGTAACCTGAGTTCAGGTTTAAGTTTTAGACATATAATAAGGACTTATTCGTGAATGGAGAGACTATATTCACAAGCGGCTCAATGGGTGACATGCTTAAACTATGCTGCTGACAATGGGTCTTAGCGGAATACCATATTTATGAATCTTACGAAGGCTATACAGATGAGGTAGCTTGCTGTAGTGTTGTGTGAGCTGTGTTTCGTTTGTGATATGAGATCTTTGTTCTTACCAAAGATCCTTGACTGCTACTTTTCTATCTTCAGGATCCAATCTTTAGTTTATAGTAGCCCCCACAAAGATATCAATAACAACAATAATTCAAATACAAATACAGCCAGAGACTGTCGCTTCAGTTACGAACGGGTTTATTAATTTCTGCCTTTAATCCTTGGCGGCACGAAGAGAGAGACACAATTCTTAAAAGCCTATACTAACCATACTGTGCCGCTAACACCACCACCCACCCAACCAAACGCGGCGCATCTTGTACTGTTTATGATCTCTGTTCGTAGAGAACCGAAAATTTCGAATGCATTCCTCAACAGCAGAAAACTAATTTTTCAAAATCCTCAAATTCTCAGGACCATCTCTTCTGGGCATGACGTCATGCACATTCCAGCCCCATTTTTCCGTTTGGATGTTTACTATGACATACGATGATTGTCGTATCTTTTCTGCACAAGCGTAAGACTGCACTATTCGACTATGAACCTGGACTAAGAGACCCAAGTAGTTCAAAGCCTCACTAAACTAAATAATAAAATGTAATTAACGAAAAAGGATTAATTTAAAAAAAGTATTCCTTAATTATATAACAGATTGACAATCCAGTTAGCCAATTTGTTGGAGAATTCCACCTTATCCATTATTACTGTAGCATTGCCTTTGTCTGCAGGTAGGATTACGATGTTTTCATCACAGTGTAATGACTCGAGGGTCCGTGTTTCTTAGAGATGTTCGGCTTTGGAGGTTTTGATTTTTCTTGTACTTGTCTCACTTTCTATCTTAACACATCTGCTTGGACCTTAAGAACACTAAAAACATCAGTAGACGCTAGCCAACAACCTTTGAAGGGTCAGTACTACACAAGGGTCTCAACTTTGCCACGAACATCAAGCGAATTCTCTACATAGATTTGGTAGCCCCAATTGAGGATGCAGCCTTGAAAATTCCTAAGGTAGATTGTATGTGTTGTATACACGTTATTCTTTTTCTAATACTAATTTATTTGGTCGAAGTCTCTGATCTTTTAGCTGGGACTTCTTCGGGCACCTTGGGTTTATTTTGGTCTCGGTGTATTCTTCTATTCTTAAAGTGGACTCAAAGACTTTGTTTGACTTTCGAGGTCTTTATTCACCCAAATTCCCACGCCAACCGTACGGCAAGAGAAATAGCTACCTAAGTGGTCCTTTCGTTACGGCGCCTGGACTGCTCTCATTAACTCTACCTAACTGACACATTCTTACAACTGAAACAAAGAACAGCAAGGAATGTCAGTCAGGCGTCAAGTCTTGTCTATCAAATCACTGGTTATTTTCCATGACTCTTCTACTAACAAATTACAATTTAACTTTTCAATTCATATATTTTGAATTCAACACTTACTTTATGAAATTAATTTGTGACTTAGTCATTATGTAAAAGAAGAAGGCATCACATTATAGGTGGCTCTATGAAATCAGATTACCCTTATTATAGGATGAAACCTATCCAAGGGTTTCTACGACCAGCAGCTCTTCACTCTGATCAGTATTCTGGGTATACGTTTGTTATTTGATTGCATATCAACCTTCTTGAGTTATTTAATGCTAAATCCATCCTTGTAGAAGAACATTAGTTGTATCATTTAACCCATAGCTGGAGGGATAAATGGGTTTATACCTTTCCTAAGGGTATTTGTCCGAAAGTGAACATAATAGAGCGACTGGAGTTCGAACTTGCTTACTACGATTCCGTAGTCCAGCGTTTTAACCATTACACCACGAGGATACGCCCTAATCTGGGTATATATCTTTTTCTGATTTTGCGTAGTGGCTGATTGGATGGTATCATGTAAACAGTCAGACAAAAACCGAGAACTTCATGGATGTTAATGTCTTAAGAATATTTTTTCTGTCACAGCAAGAGGAAAGAGGCCAGTCTGCCCTATTACTTACTAAATAGTTGAAGAAAGTATCTTTGGATTCATACTTTTCACAATGGTTTAGTTTGGTTTGTTGGGATTTATGGCATATCAACCTTTGTAGGTTATTTAAAGCCAAATCCATTTTTATGTAAATAATCAGTTCTATTTTAAAGAATTCAGTTTAGCACAAGCACGCAGTTTAAATGTAAGTACTGTCTAATTATAAAAGACATTCTATTTCAAGCTATTCAGTTTAGTCAAGTAGTTCTAATTCAGCTGATTCAGTTTAGTTTAAGTACAGATTTTATCGCGCAGTTAAATATCAAAACCGGTCTATATTAAAGAAAATGTTTGAGATTGGTTGGTTGGTTGGCTGGTTGAGTTTTATAACATATCAACCTTTGTAGGTTATTTAACGTCCAATCCATTTTTTATGTAAATAATCAGTTCTATTTAAAACAATTCCTTTTAGCATGAGCACACAGTTTAATTGTCAAACACATTTCTATTTCAAACGATTCAAAGAGTTATATAAAATAGTCCAGTTTAGCGTAAGTACAGTTTCAATGTCATAAACAGTTCATTTTCAAATAATTCAGTTTAACATAAGTACGCAGTTTAAATGTAATTACAGTTTAATTGTGAAAAACATTTTTATTTCGAACTATTCAGTTTCGTCTAACAGTTCGAATTCAGCTAATTCAGTTTAGTATAAGTATAAATTTTGTTTACAGACAGTTACATGTCAAAACAGTTCTATATTAAACAATTTAGTTTACTGTAAATACAGTTTTAATGTAAAAAAAAACAGTTATATTTGAAATGATTCAGTTTAGCATAAGCGCGCAGTTTAAATAAAAGTTCGGTTTAATTGTCAAAAACATTTCTACTTCAAGCTATTCAGTTTAGTCTAACAACTCAGTTTTGCATAAGTATGCCGTTAGTTCTATTTAACCCATAGATAGGGCCCTATCAGGTACTACCACGTCGGGCCAGAGTGGACCTGGGAACGATGGCAATAAAGGGGTACACCGCATTCCCCAAAGCTCAAGCATTGCTTGAACCTCACCATCAGATTGTTTAGTGTCATATATCCAGGACACTCGTTGGGGGGGGTCTTACTCCACTGCAGAGAAGCAGACGGTGTATTCTCCAGCCCCAGCCGACTTGGCAATTTTCACAATGGTTTTTGAGGTATAAGACTTATAAACAGCATCGTCCAGGATTTTAAATTCAGGTTGACGTTTCTACTTCGATCGGGATTGACCCGTTTCAAAAGTTTGGTTAATCATTGACGGAAATACTGTATTCACCATCATTATCATCTTGATGTAGTGACCGAACGGACTCATTTGAAACTCTCTCTCTCTCTCTGTCTCTCTCTCTCTGTCTCTGTCTCTCTCTCTCTCTCTCTCTCAGCAGCCATCGCGCTTGGTAAGTCCTATGGAAGACACACGGTGTCCACAAAAGCTGATGTATGAAGGTTTTTTTTGGTATGCCCATGTGTAGAAGTCCATAGGAGAAGGTCACTCATGACCTGTCAAGACTTGTCTTGTTCGTTTTACTTGGATGGATTGTCAGATGGGAGGTAGGTGGATATACAACCGGTGTTTGTAAGGTGTTGCTTCTATGGTTTTTTCAAGACAGTTCACAGCATCCTTGTGTAGTTCCCATTAGGCCTTTTTTCCTAGCGTTTCGTTAGAATCCTGATTGTGCAACCACATATTAGTGCTTACACGGCAACAGCTTGAAAGAATTCCAGTTTTATTTGATCAAATCGTTATAGAAGTGTCTGTAGATCATAGATATGTTAATGCTGATATTAATCCCCAGTGTGGAGATTCGATGAAATATCTTCCTTACTTCCAAGCAATCCAATACATGTTTAAAAAGTTATTCGATCAAACATTTGGAAAATGATGATCAAATTCTTTAGTTCCTGCTCAAGATTAATTAAAAAACTCTCTCTCTCTCTCTCTCTTTATATATATATATATATATATATATATATATATATATATATATATATATATATAATTAGTTAGTTGGTAAACCGTAGTCGAGACTGCCTGAGGCTCTCTTTTCATAAGCTTCTACACTGAGGTTTAGGGGAAGGTGCTACTTCTTTCCCAGGATGGTTACACTTAACCTTGATCTGAAATTTAAAATGCTAAGTGTTTAGCAAGGAAGGATCAAGTACAATTTTTGAGTGTTTGGTATGACTCGATCTTGTGTTGAACTCCAGTCTCCTGGACCATTAGCAAACACTCTAACCATTATACCGATTCAATAATACCTATCAATAATTCTGACGATGTGAAAAAAGCTCAGACAATACAATTTGTAAATAAAGAATATAACACAAACTGATATTTGGGGAAAAAAAGAGAAGACAAAAAGCGTTCGTATTACTAGAAAATAATCAACCAATATCGCTATGCCTAGACAAAAGGCAAAAACTTAACCTTGATTTGTAATTTAAAATGCTGAGTGTTTAACAAGGAAGCATCAAGTACAGTTTTTGAGTGTTTGGTATGACTCGATCTTGTGTTGAACTCCAGTCTCCAGGACCATTAGCGAACACTCTAACCATTATGCCAATTCAATAATACCTATCTATAATTCTGACGACGTGAAAAAAGCCCTGGCAATACAATTTGTAAATAAAGAATATTATACAAACTGATATTTGGGGAAAAAATTTCTATAAAAAAAGAGAAGACAAAAAGCGTTCGTATTACTTGAAAATAATCAACCAGCATCGTTATGCCTAGTCAAAAGGCAAAAACACCGACAGGAAAACCTAAGCTAAAACCTAAGTGTGCTTAACACACTCAGTAGAGAAAAATTCGAATTCCTAGAGAGCCAGAAGTTCCAGTTAGGTGAAACCTTTATAGATTACTTCTGTCTCTGCAGCATCTCTCTCTCTCTCTATATATATATATATATATATATATATATATATACAGCTGTGTAATTATAAAAGAAACACATACACACATTTACTCGTCTAGAAATTTTGTTTATTCCTTTTTCTTTCCAAAAGCTATTATGAACCGAACGACACCGGCTTACCTTGCTGTTTTTAAAGAAAAAGATTTTGAAAACCATTCAAATCACACGGCTGACAATCGCATTTCCCCATAGTTTATGAAATGTCAATTATATTAATGTGTTTTATTTTGGCTGTGAAATTTGATTAAGACTTCTAAAAGGACCCCCAGAGTCCACCCTCCCTTCACTAGACCGACCTTATCTTACCTACAGGCCTTTAATCAATATTAAAATTATTGATCTCTCCTGATCAAGCAGCGAGCCGGCGCTTTATGAAGTAGAAAATGAATTATGAATGTTGAAAGGTGTGGGGAAGTGCTGACGTGTAAGCTGAAGCGAGAAGCCTTTGAATAAAACGGTTGGCCTTGTCCCATTAAATCTGGGATCGGGAAAAATGAAAATTATTCTTGTCATTTGCGAAAGAAAGTCTAACAATTAAAACTGAATTAGACTGAAAGAAGGAAGAAAGGAAATCAGGAAGGAGGAAGGAAGGAAAAAAGGGGAGAGGCAAAAGAGAGAGAGGGGGGGAAACAAGAAAGAAAGAAAGAAAGAAAGAAAGAAAGAAAGAAAGAAAGACAGAAAATTGGCTGTGAAAAAAGAAAGTCAAAAAAGCAGAAAAGGAAGAAAAAGGTAAAAAAGCAGAAGAAAGAAAAGGAATGAAGGAAGGAGGAAGGAAGAAAAAAAGGGGAGAGGCAAGAGAGAGAGAGAGAGAGAGAATAGGAACGAATAAAAGGAAAGAAAGAAAGAAAGAAAGAAAGAAAGAAAGAAAGTAAGAAAGAAAGAAAGAAAGAAAGAAAATTAGTTCAGAAAAAAAGAAAGTAAAAAATGCAGAAAAGGAGGAAAAAGGTAAAAAAGCAGAAGAAAGAAAAGGAATGAAGGAAGGAGGAAGGAAGAAAAAAAGGGGAGAGGCAAGAGAGAGAGAGAGAGAGAATAGGAACAAATAAAAGGAAAGAAAGAAAGAAAGAAAGAAAGAAAGAAAGAAAGAAAGAAAATTAGTTCAGAAAAAAAGAAAGTAAAAAATGCAGAAAAGGAGGAAAAATGTTAAAAGTAGAAGAAAGAAAAGGAAAGAAACAAAACAAAAATGAAATGAGAAAAAGAAGGGAAATAAATAAATGAATAAATTAATAAATAAAGGAAATTGGTAAGTTAGAAAAAAAGAAAAATGTTTTTAAAAAAGGGAAAGTTAAGAAAAGAAGTGCGAAAGAAAATTGTGGATAAAAAGAAAGAAAACAATTATAAAAGCAATGCAAAGCAAAGAAAGAAAGAAAGAAAGAAAGAATAGAAACAGGTAAAAATAAAGAAATAAGAAAATAAGAAAAAGGAACGACTCATGAAAGAAATAAACGAGGAAAAAAATCAAGGATGAAAAGAAGGAGAATGACGAAACTAACAATAAGCTAAGAAAGAAACAATCAAAGAAACAAAGAAAAAACAAACAAACAAACAAACGAAAGAAACATCAGGAAATAAATGAAGAAAACATAAAAAAAGTGATCGACAGGATAAGAGCAAAGGAAATGGGGAGATAAATAATTGATAAGAAAAAAATGTCGGATCCCATTGTAAAAACGACAGAAAGAAGAAAAAGGGAGGAAGTACAGGATAGAAGGAAAATGATGGAAAGCATAGAAAGAACGAAAAAAGAAATGACAAGAGAAGGAAAAATAGAAAAAAAATATACTAAATTTCGGAAGCCACAGTGAAAGAAAAAGAAAGAAAAAGGAAAAGGAAAAAGGAAAAATTTGACGAAAAGAAGAAAACGGATTAAAACAAAAGCAAAAAAACAAAGAGAAGGAAAAAGAAAAATGGACAAAAAAATAGAAAAAAATTTCGGAAGCCACAGTGAAAGAGAAAGAAGGAAAATATAGAAATAAAAGGTTGGACGAACTGAAGGAAACTGATTGAAACAACAACAAAAAGAAAAGCAGAAAGAAAGAAAGAAAGAAAGAAAGAAATATGTAGGATATTGTAAAATAGATTGAGAAAAAAAGGAAAAGGGAAGGAGTATTAAGAAAGAAAGAAAGAAAGAAAGAAAGAAAGAAAGAAAGAAAGAAAGAAAGAAAGAAAGAAAAAATGCACAGTGGTTGAACAGATAAAGATAAAGATGGAAAAGGGAAGTAGTATTAAGAAAGAAAAAAGAAAGAAAGAAAAAAGAAAGAAAGAAAGATGCACTACGTGATTGAACAGATAAAGGAAAAGAAGGAAAATGGAAGTAGTATTAAGAAAGAAAAAAAGAAAGAAAGAAAAAAGAAAGAAAGAAAGATGTACTACGTGGTTGAACAGATAAAGGAAAAGAAGGAAAAAGGAAGTTGTGTTAAGAAAGAAAGAAAGAAAGAAAGAAAGAAAGAAAGAAAGAAAGAAAGAAAAGATGAACTATGTGGTTGAACAGATAAAGAAAACGAAGGAAAAAGGGAAGTAGTATTAAGAAAGAAAGAAAGAAAGAAAGAAAGAAAGAAAGAAAGAAAGAAAGAAACCGAAAAAAAGAAAGAAACCGAAAAAAAGAAAGAAAAATGAAAGACACAAACTAAATACAGAGAAGGATGAAAGAAGCTAGAAGAGAGAAGCGGGCAGAATGAAAGTAAGAACGTAGAAGAGATATGAAAGAAAGAATCGGAACAAACGAATTGACGAACTGAATGATATAAAGTGAATATACGAAACGTAAAGAATCATTGATTAAATAACGAAGAAATAACTTTTATCATTAACTTAAAAAGAAATTGTGATGTGTCGCTTGTTGTCGTAGTGATCACTAGCCATGTTTGTCTCGAAGATTACTTGCCCCAAGTTCTGCGTTCGATCTAAACCGAATCCTCAACGCCTGTCAGCTTCTACCAGACTAGTTTAAATATTATGAACTTTGATCAGTCATTTATTTCCGAAGTTCTTTGTGACTTTATCTTTCATTAGAATTTTTTCGGATTGTCATTTTTTCAACGACGTAAAACTGAGCAAATCGGAGAAAACAATAAAAGATATCAATAGCCGATAATATTTGCATCAAGGAATGTTAGTAATTTCTATCGACTCTTGTACCACTGCGCGAAGAGATATGTTTCTTCAATTGCAGTGGCTCTCGTAGCGGAGATGTCATAGCTGCTGGCATAAGTAGATTACTCGTGGAGAATGCAGACGTAAGTTCGAATCTCAACGAGACATTATTCTGTAAGATTGTGTCCGATTCGCACAATTAATTGCTGACGTGAACGTAACTGTTATCATTGAAGAATTGTATCTAAACCATCAACGAGACTAATATCATTGAGACAGGCATGAACCCATAAGGAGGAAAACTTCGGACTGAAAACCAGAGAGACTAAGCAATTGCACCCGAAAGGAACCTTCAAAATTGACCACAAAAGCAAATACTTGATCGTAATGCTTTCGAAAAAGGCAAGAACCATCTCGTCCCTAGCTATTATAAATATGTCTGATTCTGCATTTTCAACTTGAAAACGCAACCGATCAAAGAAAAAGAAAAACTGAGAACTCAAAACAATAGAGGCATGTACTTAATAATTTCAGCGGATAAAAAGCTTCGCAATTTGCCAAGAAAAGAAATAATTCATTCGAATGCCTTGAGGAAAGCATGGATCTTCTCGCTAATTATGATTAATAGTAAGACAGATTCTAATCTCTCAACCTTTCGAAAGCCAACCAATCTAAGAGAAGGAAAATACGAATTTAAAACCAAAGGGACATAACGAGTTCAAATCCTTTACATAGCACTAATACCCTTGGGAAAGGTATGAATCCAATTATTCTCCCTCCAGCTATGGGTAAATGGTAGAGCAGACTAGGTTCTTCTGCCTTGGTGTGACAACTAGTCAGGGAGAAGAAAAACTCTGAATTCAAACCTGTTAAACTCCGCTTAAATATTGACCTTCTGTCATATCCTGCCCGAGCAGAGGGGTTGGTAAATATATATCTCACTGTTTTGTCCAGTCGCCTGTGGCTGTAGAATACATTGACAGCATCTCTGCTGAGGGGTAAGACTCCTCCCAAAGAGTGTCCTAGGTATGACATTAAACAACATAATGCCGAGCCGTAGAGATTTGGAGAATGGGAAGTACTCTTTTATTTTCATTGCTCCCGGGTCAAATTTGAGTAGTACCACCTGAGAGGGTCCGATCTATGTGTCTAATAGAAGTGTTTGACGATTAAACTATGTGCAAACAAATGATTGGCAATAAATTGAATTGATAGAAACAGAACTGTTTGACCATTTTAAGGTATGTAAACAAATCATTGTTTAATTGAATTGTTAGTGATACATTTCAGCACTTAGAACTATTAAACTGGAAACAAACGAAAGTGTAAGAATTATCAGAGTTTGATAACGATACTTGAAATTCTTTAACTGTGTGCTTAAATTTAATCATTGATATTATATGGAAATATTTGGAACTATATAACAGAGTACAGAAGAATGAATATTATTATGATCAAAATGTTGGATGCAAACAGGTTCGAATTCCAAGTTTTGCTTATTTTAAACAAGATAACACAACAAAAATAGCACATCATAGCGTGTGTTAAAACGATCAAGAGCGATTTCCAATCAAATCTTAAACTTAATCATTATAGTGTGGAATGAAACAAAGGATGAAGAAAAAATGTAAAAAGCTATAAAACATTATTGAAAAGTAGAATAGATTGATTTAATAAGTAAATAAATAATATAGGGAAAAATGAAAAAAAGAGAGAAAGAAGACAAAAGAAACGGAATAAATAAATAAAGATATAATGATGAAAGGAAAAGAACAAAGCAGAAATGACAAATCATACAAAAATCCTATATATATATATATATATAAATATATATCATACAAAATGGCATCAATTTATAGTCATCGACAAAAGAGTTTCTCTCCATTTTCGAACGTCTTTAATTAAATGATAAGCTCTCATTAATTTGCGATATTGAACGACGTTTATTTGGACACAAGACATGGTGTGTCCTGAGGTAATCACCTAAAAAATTGGAAGAATCCTTTTTTCTTTATTTCCAACCGCCCAGCAGTTTCCAACGCTTTATTCAGATCTTAATTCAATTCAAAGTTTTATTCTCGTTGGCACGAGATTTTAGTACGACTTGTGAAACTCTAACGAGAAATAGACTGCCATTTTCACCGAGAAATTCCTCTTTCTATCTCTGACTTTCTCTATGGGTAGACAAAGTATGGTTTTATACAACACTTCCGTCGCAAACTGGGTGCAACCGAACGTCAATTTCTAAGATGTTTGTTCCCCTAGGCATTTCAATTTGGGGCGCCTCAGGTGCTAAGCGATAAACGTAGTTCCCTCTAAGCAGATATTGCCTCGAGGAAGACTATCTGGGACCAAGAGATCAACTTTAAACAACCCACCCGGCCTCAACTCGGTTAGAATTTCAAGAGGAGTATTGTTCGTTTGAGAAGGTCGCTGCGCTAGGATCAAATTTGTAACTCTTCCTAAGGAGATGCGTTTTTACAAGTAAGCTTTGATACTTTCGGGTTAATTACCTCATTATTTTTATCTTTATTTCACTATTATATCCCCAGCACCGTACGGACATCATTAGTCGGAATTTCTAAAGCACCACTGCTGGGGATGGTGTCTCTTCAGTTATTGGGGAGTTTAGGGTCTCAACATCGTTCTCTTTGTCACCAAGTTGACCATCTATAATCAAATATCAGGCCCTGATTTCCACTCTTTGGGTCAAGACGAACAAACACTACGTTTCCCCACATTGGATTGGCTATTGCAGATTTGCCACAGTCAATTCACGGCTAGAAATGATTTATTTAAATTTCCACCAGGACATAGTACCCCCTTTTGTATATTCATCTATTAATCTGTTCTAGTTATCGGATAGGTACCATCAATATCTGGAAAATGATAAGATTACATGGTGTAAATCAGGGAGCTATCCCCCTTGTTTGGTACGGGCGTCTTTAGAGTTGGGTACACATTACCAATGTGCACCGACCAATCACACACGTGACATGGTTTGAAGGGTTGATCTTTTTATTACCATTTCTCCGAGTAGAACACACGTGTTGCCTGACAGCTGCGATTTTAGACTTTGCGAAAGGGACATTCTTTGAGGCGAACAGAGTTTCACGGTCAAAGAAGGGTCAAAGAAGGGTCAAAGAAGGAACGAAGATCCATTGCGAATAGACAACCTCTTTACCAGGCGAGCCTTTTACCTCATTTTTTGCCTCATGGTACTACCGTTACACATGGCATTGTAAATTTAATGTCTGTTTGATTGGGTTTTATGGCATATCAACCTTTGTACGTTATTCATTGCCAAATCCATTTTTATACAAATAAACAAATTTTATTTTAAACAATTCAGTTTAGTACACAGTTTAATTGTCATAAACAGTTCTATTTCAAGCAATTCAGTTTAGTCAAACAGTTATAATTCAAACAATTTAGTTGAGTATAAGTATAATTTTTGTTTAAATGTGAAATTTGCTAAAAATTAAATTTACAATAGTACAGTTTTGATGTCAAAAACAATTATATTTTAAATAATTCAGTTTAGAATAAGTAGTTAGTTCTATTTAATCGATAGATAGGGACAAACATATAGTACCACTCCAGGCAAGAGTGGACCTGGGAGCGATGGCAGTAAAGGGGTTCTCTCAAAGCTCCAGCATTACTATCCTATTGTTCTGTATTATATCTAGAACCTAAAACCCTAAGTTAATGTAAAATATGCCTATTAGGATGCAAAGAAATATAAATAAATTCTTCAATGAATTGAAAAAAAAATTTTTTTTTCGAAATCTATTGGAAGCTGTATTGTGGACGTTAAGGCGAGCGGATAAACGCAACGCCTAACTAGGTCCTGGGCACATGAACCCTATGGTTCAACGGCCATGATCGAATAGTTTAATCGGGGAACTACATCTGCTCATCTATTCGGGTGTCTTCTTAAGATAAGAATAAAAACAGCCGACGAAAGATTACCATGACCCACAATGTAAATTTAAGAACCCTAAATCCTTTGCAAAACAACTCTACAACCGCATTTTTTACTTTTTCATATATATATTAATTTACAGTCCAGAAGACAGTTTATTGATACTCTTTGAGATTATGGATGCGGTGTGGTTTGATTTAGTTTTATGGCACATCAACCATTGTGGCTTATGTAATGCCAAATTCATTTTCATACATATAAACAGTTATATTTCAAACAATTCAGGTTAGTATGAGTATAGTTTTTTGTTTACACACAGTTAAATATAAAAACAGTTCTATTTAAAACGATTCACTTTAGCATAAGTACACAATTTCTCAATCAAAAACAGTTCTATTTTAAACCATTCAGTTTAGCGTAAGTACACTGTTTTAGAGTCAAAAAAAGTTCAATTTTAAACAATTCAATTTATAATAAGTACACGGTTTCAATGTCAAAAACAAATCTTTTTAAACAATTCACTATAGCGTAAGTACACAGTTTCAATGTGAAAACAGTTCTATTTCAAACAATTCATTTTAGCACAAGTACACAGTTTATTTCAAACTGACCCATTGCTTGGAACCTATCAAGTGCTACTACTCCAGGTTATAGTGGACTTAGGAGAGATGGCAATGAAGGGATACACCACATTCCCCAAAGCTCCTGCATTACTGGAACCTCATCATCAGATTTTTTAGTGTTATATTCGAGACAATCATTGGTGGAGGCTATAACCCCTCTGCAGAGATGCAGTCGGTGTATTTTACAGCCCCAGCCGACTGTTATTACATTCTCTTTAGGACTAATACTCATACATATTTACCCAACCCCTCCAATCGGGCAGGATATGACACAAGGTCAATTTTTAAGCGGAGTTTAACAGGTTTGAATTCAGATTTTTCCTTCTCCTAGATTAGTTGCCTCACCAAGGCTGAAGAACACAGTATGCCCTACTATTTACCCATAGCTGGAGGGAGAATAATCGGATTCATACCTTTCCCAACTTTCAGAACTCAGCCATCATTGCGTTCATACACTGGAGGAATAAACGTAAATAAGTGAAGGTTTGCTCAATATACTCTTTTAATATAATTCTCTAAAGACCAGGATTTTAAAAAATATCCCCTTTTGAACAAAAATCATATTAAACGACTTTAAGTTCCATTAATAATACCAGAATGTTTTTACTAAATTTGTAAAATTGTTAACAGTTTTTAAAAATTTACCCAAATCTGTGAAGTGATGATACGATTTGACGAAAAAAGAAATTCCATTTCATGACGTAACCAATTTGGTATACATCTTCTTGTATTACTCAATTTTTTAATATATATATATATATATATATATGGCCCGGGAGACCTGGGTTCAATCCCAGGTCGAGTCATACCAAAGACTTTAAAAATGGTACTTGATACCACCTTGCTTAACACTCAGCATTATAAGGTACGGTTCAAGGGTAAAGTGGAGCAATCCTGGGAATGGAGTAGCGCCCTCCCCTACACCTTGGTGTAGTAGCTATCGAAAAGGGAGCTTTCGGGTCACCCTCGACTATGGTCGCTAACTTTACTTTATATATATATATATATCAACCACTCCGCTCAGGCAGGATATGACCTGAGGTCAATATTTTTAAGCGAAGTTTAACAGGTTTGAATTCAGAGTTTTCCTTCTCCATGACTTGTTGCCTCGCCAAGGCTGAAGAACCTTGTCTGTCCTACTATTTACCCATAGTTGGAGGGAGAATAATCGGATTCATACCTTTCCCAAGGGTATTAGTGCCATGTGAAATGCAATCAATCTCGTCCAGGATTTGAACTCGTGACGCCGTGTCCATTTCCTACGACGATAACCATTACACCTCCTAATACCCATAAGAAATTTATACACTTTCCATATCCCTCCAACGACAGTTTGAATAGTTTAACTGCGGTTATTCTTCAAGGATGGCTTTGGCATAAAACAACACACATTAATTCTTTTTGCCATATCTTCAGAAATCCATGACAGATAATCAAATTACTTTAAATGCGTTATTTGGTCATTTATTGTTCTTTATGAACTATGAGTTTTCTATCGGCTAAACGTGTTTCGCAAGATTCGTTTTTATTTATATCACGAGATTGCAGACATTTATATATAATTATATCAGAATACTATAGACATATATATATTAATATCAGGAGAGTGCAGACATATATATATCAATATCAGGAGACTGCAGACATATATATATTTATATTAGGAGACTGTAGACATATATATATATATATATATATATATATATATATATATATATATATATATACATATATATACATTTATATCAGGAGACTGTAGACACACGCACACACACACACACACACACACACACATATATATATATATTTATATCAGGAGACTGTATATATATATATATATATATATATATATATATATATATCCGGGCACTACAGATATAAAAATATTTATATCAGGAGACTGCAGAGATATATATATTTATAGACTACAGACAATTATATATATTTATATCAGGCTACTGTAGACATGTATATACTTATATCAGGAGACTGCAAACATACGTATATTTATATTAGGAGACTGTAGACATATATATATTTATATCAGGAGACTGCAGATATATATATATATATATATATATATATATATATATATATATATATATATATCAGGAGACTGTAGACATATATATTTTTATATAAGGAGACTACAGACTTAAAAATATTTATATAAGGAGACTGCAGACATATATATATTTATATCAGGAGACTGGAGAGACATATATAATTATACCAGGAGACAGTAGACATATATATATATATTTATATCAGGAGACTGCTGACATATATATATATATATCAGCAGACGGTAGACATATACATATATATTTATATCAGGAGACTGTAGACATATATATGTTTATATCAAAAGACTGTAGACATATTTATATTTATATCAGGAGACTTGCGTGAAACGCTATTAGACTTATATATTGATTCCTTGTTCAAATTATAACGAAATGTCGACCGCTTCATCCTCCAGCTTTTCTCAGAAATGCTGTAAACCTCTGTAAATGTCACGTGGAACCCTTGATTTATTCTGGTGTCTTAATTACATACCTGCTTTTCTCTGGAAGAAAATTTGATGATACTGTTTTGTATATATATATATATATATATATATATATATTGCATTGTAACTTTCTACCATGGAAAGAATAGAAACAAACTGCAGGCATATATATATATATATATATATATATATATATATATATATATCAGTAATAGCATAGTTTTCTATGTTTAAAAATCATGAGCACTTTATATCGGTTAATGACCGCATATATCTAAGTTAAGATATTGTTGACACAGGATCATCGACGCTTGGTGACAATGTTTTTTTTCTTCTATGATCAACATAAAAGTAGTTCTCATAGGGTGGGTTTCTCTTTACAAACTCTTGTGAAAGTCACGATGGGAAGGGTGATCTAGTTTTCAGGCATTCTTGGTTTTTGACCTGGCTGTATTTTATTAATCATCCAGCGCCGTTGACTGAGCGCTAACGTTATTCTTTTTGTATATATATATATATATATATATATATATATATATATATATATATATATGCAAGCTGTACTAGGGCACGCGTTGCTGGGTCTCAGTTTGTTTAAATGGGAAAAAAAAGAAAATTCATGTTTCTAATATGTTTAATTTTCCAATACTTGTGGATACACAATATTCTTGGTACTTCCAGTTTCTATGTAGGTAAAGAGATTGTCTGGATTGCCGACTCTGGAACAGGCAACGTATGATTGGCCAAGTTAACCAAAAAAGAAATAAAAGTGATAAAGCAGAAAAAAAAAATTCACGTGTAAAATTCTTGGAAAACGAAAGTAATGTTTACTTTCATAATTTGCGTTCGGCTTTTCTCGGGGAAAAAATGACTTATTAAAAATATTTTTTAAATTACTGTAATATTTTTGGATATTAAGCATATAAAAACACGCCCGTATTTGAACAAAATACTCTCACAAAATTTTAAACCAATTAGTGGTATAAAACTGGAGATTATCGGTTAGTAACAAACATTTACATTTTTATTTATATAGATGTCTTTCGTTGAAGTTTAAGAGAAAAAATGTCATATTGAAAAAAGAAAATGAAATATTTAGTAAACAATTCGTTACTACTGAACCAACGAAATATGGTTTAAGAAAGAAAACCTTTTAATGGATGTCTTTCGTTGAAGTTAAACACAAATAGGAATATTGAAAAAATATAAGAAAATATTTTGTGAACAATTCGTTAGAATAAAAAAAAATTAACTTACTACTGAACCACCGAAATATGGTTTAAAGTTTAGTGTCTCTGTTAAAGTCAACCAAAAAAGAAAGAAAAGTGAAAGAGCAGAAAATTATTCACGTGTAAAATTCTTGGAAAACGGAAGTTATATTTTTGCGTTCGGCTTTTCAGGAGAAAAACGTCTTATTAAAAATATTTTTTTTTAATTATTGTAATATTTTTGCATAATAAGTATATAAAAACACTCCTAAATTTGAATAAAATACTATCTGAAAATTTATAACCAATTAGTGGTATAAAACTGGAGATTATCGGTTAATAACAAACATTTACATTTTTTTTTATATAGATATATATAAGAAGTTATGTCAATTCATTGTTTTATTTCATAATTTACATTACTTTTTTAACTCTGCTATTCATATTTGTTTCGCTTGTTGTCTCCTTTCTACTTCACTTCCACGCTATTTTCCATCTTCTCATCGCCTATTCTTCTGTTTTCTTCTCCTCTCTTCCTTCCTTCTTTCTCTTTCTTTTCCTTTTCTTTTCTTCTTCTTCCTCGTTTTAATTCGAAATCTTTCTCGATGAACAAATTGAACATTTAACTTCTACCCAATGTGCCTATACTCTCACATGATATAATCTTTTATAAAAAAAATGCTGACTTACTGATTAAGCGATCACCTCTTTCTCGATATAAAGATTTTTCCCACAGTCCTTGTATTTTCAAACTCTCTTCGTTGATATAACATCACTAGATATCATCCTTCCCAGTCCTGATGATGGTTCATTAGAACCAAACCGTTATAGTCATATTTACCAACCCCTCCGCTCGGGCAGGATATGACACAAGGTCAATTTTTAAGCGGAGTTTAACGGGATTGAATTCAGAGTTTTCCTTATCCTAGACTAGTTGCCTCACCAAGGCTGAAGAACCTATTCTGTCCGACTATTTACCCATAGCTGGAGGGAGAATAATTGGATTCATACCTTTCCCAAGGGTATTAGTGCTATGTGAAATGCAATCAGTCTCGTCTAGGATTTGAACTTGTATCGTCGTGTTCAATTCCTACGACGATAACCATTACACCACGGGCACCTCCACAAACCGTTATAGTATCGACTGGGTTTCCTTAATGAATCGATCCTTCAACGTGGATTTCTTTGTTATCAATTATATATATATATATATATATATATATGCATATCCTGACGACGCAGTTTATCTGCAGATTTTAATTTGTAAATGTTTCACTTACCTTTAATTGTGTCAGAAAGAAGAATGAAGAGGAGAAAGAAGACGGGTGATCGAGCAACAAACATATTTCGACAATATTTCAAAGAATCCTGCATTTTCCTGTACCTGCTGGTCAAAAGGTTGTTGAGTGCATTTGGTTAGCTGAATTACTGCCTATAATTTGGTCAGTGAAACCCTGAAATGGAGAAAAGAAACTCCATTAGAATTTTTAAAAAATCAAATATATATATATATATATATATATATATATATATATATATATATTGTATAAAAGAGAAAAGGAGTAGATAAAACATTTAATGTACAAATTTAATGAAACACAGCTTCTTCCAGGCAGCGGTTGCATCGATACTGCTATATGGATGCACTACAGGGACTGTAACAAAACGGCTGGAGAAGAAGCTAGACGGCAATTACACAAGAATGCTGCGAGCAATCTTGAACAAGTCCTGGCGGCAACACCCCACAAGACACCAACTGTACGGCCACCTGCCTCCTATCACGAAAACTATTCAAGTTAGACGAACCAGACATGCAGGGCACTGCTGGAGAAGCAGGGATGAACTCATAAGTGATGTACTCTAATGGACCCCCACACATGGCCGTGCAAAAGCAAGACGACCAGCACGAACATACAGTCAGCAACTATGTGAGGATACAGGATGTTGTCCAGAAGACCTGCCTGAGGCGATGAACGATAGGGAGGAGTGGCGAGAGAGGGTCAGGGATATCCGTGCTACCAGCATGACAATTTGATGATGATGATGATGATGATTTCTTTAGATTGTAGGAAATGTTTGTTGAAAAAACCTAAAGTAGAAATCTTTTCTTGCAAGCAAATAAAAAAGTAGTCACAGTGAAGATATTTTAATAGATGTAGTTAAGATTCATGCAACGAAGTATGGCAGTAATTGTTAGCGTAAAAGAATAGGGACAATATCTATGTAAATTACCTTCGTTTAATTCAAGAAAAAAATAAACGAGTTGAAATGAAATGAGTTCTTGAAAGAAAAAAAAAGATTTTCACTCAAAAGAAACATAACGAAATGTATTTGTGTGATTAATTATTCATTACTTTCAGTTTGTCGAGTAAGTATTGACAATTCATACTTACTGAAGAAATAGATATCTCTTCGCTAATCTTAATTATTTAGATGGGCTCTATATTAGCTAAAAAAATTGATTTATCTATGAATTGAATTGGCTAAGATATTGTATGCTGAATATCTTTGGAAGGGAAAGATTTCTGGAATTATTTTGGGTTTCAATCATTCAGATTTACGGAGCAACTTAAATATTGTCATCTACGAAATATCTTGAAATTTAAAAACTAGCATGAATACACCGATAATCTATTTCTTTGGAAAAACTCAAAACCATTAAACGAAAATATCGCTTAAGTTTTTGAAGAGTGGTTATTTTTCAAACATCAAGTATTCCTATCTAATACAAATAATTTGCACGCAATTTTATTATTTCATGTATTCTTCTCTAATAAAAATAACTTAAACACTGTTATTTAATTTCAAGTATTCTTTTCTAATAAAAATAATCCACACACAGTTACTCACGCATAAACTCTCCCGGTTATAAGTAGCAGCAGGTACTGCTCTTTGATCAAATGATTTTTTTCTGCAAGGTACTATTTACCAACCCCTCCGCTCGGGCAGGATATGACACAAGGTCAATTTTTAAGCGGAGTTTAACAGGTTTGAATTCAGAGTTTTCCTTCTCCTAGACTAGTTGCCTCAACAAGGCTGAAGAACCTAGTCCGTCCTACTATTTACCCATAGCTGGAGGGAGAATAAGGGGGTTCATACCTTTCCCAAGGGTATTTGCCCGAAAGTGAACATAATAGCGCGACTGGAGTACGAACTCGCGTACTACGATTCCGCATTTCATCGCTTTAACCATTACACCACGAGGACACCCCAATTTTTCTGCAAGGTATCTCTTATCGGTCCGCAACTCTCTAGGTGCCGGGTAGCACTTCGGTCGGCCGGTCGTGTTATCTGCGGCACGGATCTGGCCGAGTGTGTCTCGGTACCTGGAGATTTCCTTCGGCCTCAGGGGGCCTTTCCCAACAGTCTATTACCCCTTTCGGGAGGGGTTTTTTCATCGCCCGGCGCCTGAGGCGCCCTAATAAAGGAGATGCCGATGGGGCCGTAGGCATTTTTGGAAATGCCGGGCGCGTGTGGGCCACGGCGCTGCGCTCGGACCCCCACCAAAAAAAAAGGCCTGGTGCCACACATGCCCGTTGGGTGGGGCGGCCATCAAATACCGCAAAGTATCTCTTGCGGTTCACTCACTCTCTTCCATCGGTGTTGAAATGCTTGCATATGATTGGTAAAATGAGACATCAACTACAGATACGACGTTATCATATGAAATTTGAGCCGCTGAACATTTCAGCTCACACCGAAACTATCTATCTATCTATCTATCTATATATATATATATATATATAGATAGATAGATACATCCGTGAACTGGGGGCAAACAAAACTGTAATCATAAATAGAAATCTTCGTGTTCGATAGGAATATTTAAAACTGTTTAACTCTATGCAAGAATTGAATTATTGGTATGACATATCAATACTTGAAACCATTTTACTCTGTTCAAATATAACTATTGGTGTTAGCAATACATGAAGCCATTTAACTGAGTGCAAACACATATCTAATAATAAGTAGAATTATTCGTGTTCAATAGGAATTTTTGAAACTGTTTAACTATATGCAAAAACTGAATTATTAGCATTACACATCAATACTTGGAACGATTTTACTGAGTGCAAGTGAATAAACGAAGTTGAATATTATTAGTCGTATTAATATCAGTTCTTGAAATCACTACACTCTTGGAACCATTTTACTGAGTGCAAGTGAATAAACCAAGTTGAATATTATTAGTCGTATTAATATCAGTTCTTGAAATCACTACACTGTGAGCAAGCAAAATGATTAATATTTTTAAAGAATACTAGTGTTAAATAACAATACTTGAAACCATTTCATTGTTTGCACACAATACCAAAAGTCAATGGTATGCTCTTAAAAAAGAGATTACCAACAAATGTTCCATTTAGAAATCATATGTACCATTCAACTGAGTTCAAACAAATGACTGATATTAAAATGAAATATAAGTGTTATAGAGAAATATTTGAATCTCTTAAACTATCTGCAAACAAACGAAATCTGGCTTGTTTAAAAATCTTATCCACTAATTATGCCTTTACTAATCCTATATATCTAAGCGTGGGTCATGGTTAGCTTCCGATGGCTGTTCATATGCTCATCTATAGAAGCCAAACTTCTAGATGAGCAGCAGTAGTTCCTCGATCGAACTAACTACCCTGACCGTTGAACCGTGTGATTCATACGCCCAGGATGAGGTTAAGCATTGCGTTAGGCCGTCAGAGGGTTTATCCGCTTGCCTTTACGTCCACCATGCTGCTTCCCATGGCGTTCATAAAAAAAACAAATTTCCTTTATCATTCTTCGTTAAGTTTTAACTTAGTTAAAGTCTAAGACTAATTTATTAAAAAAAAAAAGTGTTTTTTCCTCTTCTTCCTCTTCCTTTTTTTTCTTCTTTTTCTCTTCATGTTCTATTTTAGTTCCTACCTTGCCTTTCTTCCTTCACCCACTGTCTTCTGAACTTGGCACTCACATGGGTTATAATTCTAACTTTTTACTAAAAACAGAATTTCACTTTTCGGGCTAACTGTACATTGTTCTTTCATTTAAGACATATAATAGAATTCATCACTGACTTTTAGAGAAAATTGAATAAAAATCATACATGTATTTTTAAATGATAGGTCAACGTTATAGGTCAAAGTTACTAGAGGCAACACCCTACGAGGCACCAGTTGTACGGCAACCTATCTCCCAACACAAAAACTATCAAAGTTAGATGAATCAAACATGCAGGACATTGCTGGAGAAGCAGTGACGACCTCACGTTCTCCGATGGACCCCCTCATATGGCCGAGCAAAATCAGTACGACCAGCTCGAACCTACATACAGCAGCTCTATGAGGATACGGGATGTAACCCGGAGGATCCACCAGCAGCAATGAACGATAGGGAGGAGTGGCGACGGAGGGTCAGGGATATCCGTGCTGGCGGCACGACATGATGATGATGATATATCTAACACATGCATAAACATCATTTGGCAGTAAATAATCAACAAACGCTGATATGCGCTAAAAAACTATCCAAGAAGCCGACTGTTAGATTAACTTTCTTTAGTTAATGGCATATCAACATTCGTGGGTTATTTAATGCTATAGCCATCCTTCTAGAAAAACAGCATCGGTGCTATTTAACTTAAAGCTGAGAGGATAATGGGGTTCATACGTTTCCCAAGGGTATTTGTCCGAAAGTGAACGTAATAGCACGGCTCGTTTAGTACGATTTCTCAGTTCAGCGCGTTAACCATTACACTACGTGGACTCTTCCCCCCTTGTAACCAACTGTTGTTCTTCTACAAAGATTGCTTTCGTTCAAAATAATCCGCGAAGTTTTATATGCTATTAAACTAAGATACGAAACATCTATAAATTTAAAGATTTCCTGGCTCGACCTGTACACGAGATCGACTTATACGCGAAGTTTTCTCGTTTTTTTTTTTCTTATTCTTACAGCCTACAGTTTTTGTACTCTCCTCTATGCTTGAAATACATATACTTGCAATCGCTCGAAGCCTTGGTAAACTGCCAGGTTGCTCTTTATAGGTAAGACCAGGCTTATGGCAAAATCAACTCACGTTGGAAGCGAAACCAATTTAAATAAACAATACAGCGGTCGACTACAATACATATCATTGTCTCGAGCCCAATAACACCAACAATCCTGACATGAATGCAGTTGGTCGTTTACTCTTCCTCTTACCGTGTCTTTCTCTATTTCTTTTTTTTTTTTTATTGGCATCTTTTATTCTGTCCTTTCAACTACACACAACTTTCTTTTTGTTTGGGGGTTGTTGTTTTTTTTTTTTGCTTCCATTCTTGTAGACTTATCGTTCCTTTCTCTAAACTCGGCTCACTCCACGAAATTTGAATAAAACATGTCTAATTATCAAGCTTGTGTAACTCTTCAAAATGAGGAGGTAATAAAAAAAAGAAAACGAAAGAAGGAAAAAAAAACTTTGCACTTGCAAAGAAGATAATTTTTTTTTCAAAATAAATTGAAAGAAAAAAGCACATACCTTAATAAATATTACAATATTCTATGTATTTTAGGTAAAAAGTAATTAGAATATAATTTAATCATTGTCATGTCAACAAACTCTATATATGAAATAACAAAATTTCAAGTTTTCACTTATTACAATGACGTCAGCATTAAAAAACTCACATTTGAGTAATTGTTGTATCATATGTTGTTGAAATTTCAATCCTTATGCAACTGCATTTACTAAGGAGGACTTAGTCTGGCAAAGGGCTATTTTAATCGGATACTAAATGTTGTTCCTATTTAGCGAATAGATATTAATATAATCATTGGTGGCAGTTCATCATCACAATTCAAATCTCTTAATTAAATCAGGCTTAGTACGTGGTACATTCAATAGGTTTTCAGACATTTTTTGTACAGGTATTTAAAATTGGCTTAGACTCTTGAAAATTCAGTATCTTATTGCTATACATCTTATGAGATGACTGACCAATTTTTATGATTTAAGGTTCAAATAAACAGCTACAACATCAATTGGAATACAATCTACTAAAGCCTGATTGTCACAGCTGGTGAATTTCAAAAATGCAATCTGGGCATGACGACACTTTAGAAGAACGATATGCAATAAAATTCTGTTAATAACTTGGACAAAATGTCACAGAAATGTATAGAATGGTTCAAACTGCTTTTGGACCATCTTGCATGAATCGAGCATCAGTTTTTGAGTGGCAAAAGAGATTCAAGTAAGGTGGGAGTCTGTGAGGGATGATGAGATGTGTAGGAAGAGTAAGAAAGTCAATACACCAGAGTTGATCGGCCAAAGGGTTTAGGTTAGGGTTACTATGTTGAGGTTTTAAGGGAGTTCAGGAAGAGATTCCGTCGGAAGACGCCAGCACTCTTCAAATCGGGTCTGTGGCATTTCTACCAAGACAATGCACCAGTCCACAAGGCCATCCTTGTCACTGAGTATTTGACCAAGATGGGCATCAAGACAGTTCCTCACCGTCCCTATAGTCGAGACCTTGCTCCCTGTGACTTTTGGTTATTCCCTAAGCTCAGAGGCTGTCGTTATGAGAGAATTGGGGAGATGAAAGAGGCTGTGACGAAGGTCATTGACACGCTCACACAAGATGACTTCCATGGTGTCTTCCAGAAGTTATTGGAACGGTACAACAAGTGCATTGCAACTGGAGGAGATTACTTCTAAAAGGACATGAGTTTCATATGTGTACTATCAATAAAAGTGCCCATACGAAAAAAAGTCTGGAAACTTGTATAATGTTCTTTTGTTACACAACTTCTTGAAAATAGAGCATTGTATGAAGATGCAATATATGACAAAAATGATTCAATGAGAGAAAAATGACTTTATAATAATTTCTGCGTGGTATATGCCATAACAATATCATGGTAAAGGTAACCGATCCAGAAGAAGTCAACTCCAAAATTAAAACTGGACAAGGAAGCTCCAGCATCAAACTTCTGCTATGTTGTAAGTGTAATATACTAGCTTAGCGTGCAATATAACCTCAACAAAGTGTTTTTACGGGAAAGAGAAAAATAAAGAAGGATGGTGAGGGATATGATTTATTGCCTGTGAATAGGGTGACAGATATTTCCGTCCACAGATAAGATAAACAAATTACCGAAAAAACCGGAAATATGTAAGTTCCGATAACCAGCCATAAACAGAAAATACATGAGCGAAGAGGCATGCTCATATTTCGGCGTGGGAGTTGAAAGACAATATAAGGTCCATAATCTTGGACTAAGGGAGAGACCCGCTGGTCACTCAGGCAAACATATCAACTCCCCTGTGTGTGTTCTTCGGCCGTCGCTCTAATATACACAATATATAATCTAACGCTGTACAGATAGGAGTATCGTTCTACCTCATCATCGAACATATCTTACATATTCTTTATTTTAAAGTTAGGTATCAGGGTATTTGTAATTTAATTTTAATGCTAAAGACAGCTATCCTCTGTGAAGATGTAGCATTTATGATTTGTATTTGTATATATTTATTGTTATAATGCATTATAATATATTCTGTGATATATATATATATATATATATAAACTGATAACAACGATCCTAGTGGAAGGAATGATTTATTATATATATATATATATATATATATATATATATATATATATATATATATATATATATATATATATATATATAAGTATTATTCGGTCCAGTTAAACCAGAGTTGTGAGTAATTCCATCAGGACAAGAAAAGTGAACATTTAAATTTTCGTGGTAAAGAGCTCAATGTAACAGACAATAATTTCTTTAAGAAAAAACAAAACCGGTCACATTAGGACGATAAATAAATTTCCATCCTGCTATGTGTTTTTGATATAAACAAAAAACACGAAAAAAATTAACAGGACTTCTCCAGATCTTATGGATAAAATAATTCAGAATAGACACGGGAGGGAATGGTGGTAAGGGATAGAAGAGGGGTGAAGAGTTATATATATATATATATATATAATAAGTATATATTAGATTTTATATATTAAATGCCATGGAAGTTTGTCAGCGACCTTAGGTTTCATGAAGTTTTACATACAACAATCATCAGGCAGATAACGAAAGAAAATGAAGAAATCGAAAAATACAGTCAAAACCCGTTGGAATTGTGTACAAATGTGTGCTTCTGTGTGTGGGGGGAGGGTGTTATAGCTGTATATTATTGTGTGTGGACATATATATGGTGCTTAGTGTTTGACACGCACATACACTAACCACCACGTATACGTCCACATACAATAATGCAACTATAACCAACACACACACACACACACACACACACACACACACACACGCACTCTCTCTCTCACACACACACACACACACACACACACACACAAGCACTCATAAAGATTTGTACACGATTTCTTCATTTTCTTTGATTATCTGCCTGATGATTGTGGTTTGCTTAACTTCATGAAACCTAAGGTCGCAGACAAACTTCAATGGCACTACATGTGTAATATCTAATATATATTTATATATTATCATTATATAATAGCTCTATCACAGATATTCAGCATTGTCCAAATTATATTGCACTTGGTTCGCCATAAACCTGGAAAGTGAATTAGTGACAACCAACACAGTGACAATATATATATATATATATATATATATATATATATATATATATATATCACTATTCTTCTCCTGAAAATGTTGTATTGTGTCCTATATCATTAGCTACTGTTGACACTGGCGTTTTAGTTTATCAGTTTTAATCTTTAGTTTTTAAAGGAAGATTATTTGTTTTAAAGTAGAACACGCACTCACTAGATACACGGAGATACATAGCAGTTATTAATAAGAATGTTTACATGGTAATTTTAGTGGAAAAGATGGCTATCAACGTTTAAAATGTGGTAGTTACGATACATACGCACATATCTCTCCCTTTCTTTCGCTCTCCTTCCCCCTCTCCCTCGATATATATATATATATATATATATATACCTTTAAGAAAAACAAAAACCGGTCACATTAGGATTATAAATTTATTTCCAACATGTTATGGTTATTGATATGAATCAATAACACCAAAAATAACAGTACTTCTTCAGATCTAATGGATAAAATAATTAGTCAGAATAGACACAAGAGGGAAGGGTGAGATGCTGTACAAGAGGGGTGAAGAGTTTCCTCCCCATTAACTCACTTCCGGTTTTTCTTTTTATTACCGGTTGGAATCACAATAAAGTAACTAGACGTATATTCTAAACTCACTTTCTACAGCAAATTAAATTTAATATATATATATATATGTTGACTTAAAGTCGAAAATCAATGAATTCCTCTATACTATATGGTATCAATATCTAAATTGCTGAATACACTATAAAGTTTTCTTGATAAACCCATATAACCAGAATATAAACCTATTTACCGCAAATGCCAAAAGGACAAGTCACTCAATACCGATTAGCTTTGATCACGCCAGACTTTATATTCCTTTATATTCAAACAAGAACAACCACAATGTATAACATGTCTAACTTGTCCAATAGGTTGGGTCAGTAGAATAAAGTGACAGCATCTCTGCAGAGAGGCGAGACCCCTCAACGAGTGTCCTGATATGACACTAAGCATTCTCATGGTGAGGTTCCCGTGATGCTGGAGATTTCAGGAATGCAGAACACCCCTTCATTACCATCGCACCCAGGTATACTCTGGTAGCACCCGATAGAGTCCTATCGATGGGTAAAAGAGAAAAAAAATGTGTACTTATGCTAAATTAATTCAAATGGAAGTTGTTTTTTTGCATTGAAACTGTACTTACGCTAAAGTGAAATGTTTAAAATAGAACTATTTAACTAAACTGAGTAGCTTGAAATAGAAAAATTTCGACAATTAAACTGTGTACTCATGTTAAACTGACTTGTTTGAAATAGCACTGTTTATTTGAATAAAAATGGATTAGGCATTAACTAACCTACAAATGTTGATATGCCATAAGGTCCAAACAGGCAAATAAATAATGTTTGCATAGTCACAACCAACTATACATACACATATACAGGCAGAAACATAACGACGAAATGAAGACGAGCGACAAAATTCTTTAGAAAAATATACCTCTCACTTTATTGAAAGGTTTGAGTGTGAGAGGGGGTTGGAGATCGAACAAATACTGCAACATATTGACTCCCACTCTTATGGCCATTACAGCGTTTCTTTCCCGTTCTGGGGGCCCACTCTGCTGGGTGCTGGTTCTCTCTACAGCAACTTATCTCCAACTGACTCGAACTTCCTATGAACCTAGTTATATTATTGTTTTACGCCCACTTAATCTCTTCCCATTACTGGCCAACGGAATATCAAACTTCCGCCGTCTTTGGAATGGCACGTTTGATTATCATCGAGTGGAAATAACTGTCATGCAGTTGACAAGTCACACTCTTCTGGTACATCAGTTTGTGATTGCACCGTGGGATTTTAACCTTGTCCCATATTGTTCGCCAAGCTCGCCTACGCAATCGTTTCCCATAACTGGCCAACGGAATATGCAACTTCCGCCGTCTTTGGAATGGCATGTTTTGCCGGGTCGGAGTTCTGTGTAAATAACAGGTGCATCCGGTCGAGGATATCAGGGGGCGATCTTGACTGTCGACGGGTTGAATTGAGTTTGAATTGTGACGCTCGCAGGAGGTAGGTGGATGTCAGTTGGAGAAAAGATGCTGGAATGAGAACCATGTCCCAGGCCCCCGGTTGAGCTGCACAGGAGAATGGGAAAGAAAGGCTGAGATAGCCAGAAGAGTTGGGGGGGTCAATATGTTGCAGTTCTGTTCAGTCTCCAACTCACTTCTCACACACGACCCTTTCAATAAAGTGAGAGGTATATTTTTCTAAATAACTGTGTCCGCTCGTCTTTATTGTGTTGAATATGTTTCTGCATGCATGTGTGTATGGATAGTTGTTCATGGCTATACAACAAAAAAACTCTTAAGGAACAACTACTAAAGATTAAAAAAGACATTTGGTATGTCCTTAAAACCAATGTCCCAGTCCTCTGGAGCCGCTGAATACACCAACTACATATCTGCAGAGGGGTAAGACTCCACCAACAAGTGTCCCAAATATGACACGAAACAATCTGATGGTAAGGCTTCAGTAATGCCGGAACTTTGGAGAATGCAAAGTACTCCTTCATTGCCAATGATCCCAGGTCCACTCTGACCTGGAGTGGTAGCACCTTATAGGGTCTTTCCCAGCCGGCTGTGGCAGTAGAATGCACTGACTGCATATCTGCAGAGGGGTAAGACTCTCTCAATAAGTGTCCGAAATATGACACTTAACAACCTGATGGGAAGGCTTCAGTAATGCTGTAACTTTGAGGAATGCAATGTACCTCTTTATTGCCATTGCTCCTTGGTCCACTCTGACCCGGAGTGGTAGTATCTGACAGAGTCCTATCTATTAGTCAAATAGAACTGTTTGACATTTAAACCGAACTTATACTAAACTGAATTGTTTGAAAAAGAACTGCTTATTTATATTCAACAGTGTGTAAACAAAAAATAACTGTATTTATGCTAAACTGAATTATTTAAAATTGAGCTGTTTTAAATTCAAACTGCGTACTTATGCTAAACTGATTTGTTTAAAATAGAACTGTTATATATTTACTTGTCGTAAACAAAAATCTGTACCTATGCTAACGTGTATCGTTTGAAATAGACTTGTTTATATTTATAAAATGGATTTAGCATTAAATAAACTACAATGGTTGATATGCCATAAAATCCAACCAAACCAAATCATATATATTAAATATATAAGTGTGAAGAGGATTTAGCATTAAATAACCTACAATGGTTGATATACCATAAAACCCAATCAAACCAAATCATATATATTAAATATATAAGTGTGAAGAGGATTTAGCATTAAATAACCTACAATGGTTGATATGCCATAAAATCCAACCAAACCAAACTTAAAATCAATAAAAAAATATTCTAATATATGTTTGCCGGGTCGGAGTTCTGTGTAAATTGAATCTATTTAGCTCTTTTGTCCCCATGGAAACAAAAAATAAGTGTTCAGTATTTCTCCGAAACTATTTTTCGGTTCCATTGTCCTTTACCAGGCTTTCGCCGATGTCATAGGAGAGGGGCATTGTTCTTTTCATTCAAATTAAGATATTGAACAGATTTTAGTGCCTCTTATACAGAAAACTAAAATTTAAATATGGCCTGTTACACATCAATTAACAAAATAGATTTATTTAAAAACATAAACCCAACATTATAGGGATATCTCCGTTGTATTGTGGTTAAAGTACTTGACGACGGTCTTGAAGTGAGCGAGTTCGAACGACAGTGTGGCTATTAAATTCACTTTCAGACAAATACCCTTGGGAATGTGCCCCTGTTGACAAAGGCTATAGAATACACCGACTGCAGAGGGGTAAGACCCCCTTAGTGTTCTGGATATGACACTAATCATTCTGATGGGGAGGTTTCAGCAATGCTGGAGCTTTGAAGAATCACTCCCAGGTCCACCCTGGCCAAGAGTGGTAGCACTACATAGGGTCCTATCTATGGGTTAAATAGAACTAAACCGTATTCATATGCTAAACTGGATTGTTTGAAATAGAAATGTATATATGCATAAAAATGCATTTGGCATTGAATAGCCTACAATGTTTGAGGTGCCATAAAACCAAACCAAACTTTGGGAAAGATATTGACTTCTTAATCTCTCTAGCTATAGATTAAATAGCACCACTGTTATTTTTTGCTAGGATGATTTGATATCAAATAACCTAAGTTTGATTGGTTTATTTCTTTGTTTAACGGCATATCAACCTTTAGAGGTTATTTAATGCCAAAGTTATTCTCCTAGAAGAACAGTAGTAGTACTATTTAACACATATCTGGGAGGATAAGGTGGTTCATACCTTTCTCATCGGTATTTTCCCAAAAATGAACGTAATAGCGCAACTGGAGTACAAACTCGTTTACTACAATTCAGCAGTCATCGCTTTAACCATTACACCACGAGAACACCCCCCAAATTTGATATGCCATTACACAAAGAAAACAAAACAAGCGAAACCATTAAATCTTAGGAAAGAAGTAGAGATCAAAGTAGTTGAATGTTTCAGTTCATCGGGGGAAAAAAATGAAAGAAAGTACAGCCATGTTTTATTTTTGTATTTGACAATAGAGCGAAAATGACTGAAAATATCAAGAGAGAAAAGATCTTATTTTAATCAATATAACATGGCATTTAGTCACGTTTCCTGGTTGTGAATGCTAAGTTTCTGACAATTTTTTATTTAATGGAATTAATTGTTAATTGTTTATTAGAATTAAATCGTTACTTTTTGTGTACATCTAAAATACTCGCTTGAATAATTACAGGAGTCATGGGGATATTTCTTTTCTCCCTGAGCAAACTTCGAAGTCCATGGGCAAAATGGCGATTTCAGAAAGGAAGAGTCTTCATACTTGGTAGATAGACTGGAATAAGTGTTGATTGGTTTGTTTGGTTTGTTGGTTTTATGGCATATCAACCTTTGTAGGTTATTTAACGCCAAATCCATTTTTATGTAAATAATCTGTTCTATCTAAAACAATTCACTTTAGCATAAGTACACAGTTTAATTGTAAAAACATTTCCATTTCAAATTATTCAAGCAGTTATATGTAACATTTCAGTTAAGTGTAAATACAGTTTTAATGTCGAAAAACTGTTCTATTTCAAATAATTCAGTTAAGCATAAGCACGCAGTTTAAGTGTAAGTACGGTTTAATGGTCAAAAACATTTCTATTTCAAGCTATTCAGTTTACTCAATTCAGTTTAGCCTAAGTATGCTGTTAGTTCTATTTGACCCATAGAGAGGGCCCTATCAGATGCTACCAATCTGGGCCAGAGTGGACCTGGGAGCAATGACAATGAAGGGGTACTCCGCATTCCCCAAAGCTCCAGCATTGCTGGAACCTCACCATCAGATTATTTAGTGTCATATCCAGGACACTCGTTATGGGGTGAGGTCTTACCCCTCTGCAGAGGTGCAGTCAGTGTATTCTACAGCCCAGCTGACTGGGAAAAATAAGTGTTGAGGATCTCAACGGATTTAAGTTGAATGGAATTTAAGTTGTTATTTATCTAGACAGGCTCAATCGTCGATAATATTAAATAGGCGGATTTTTCAATGACACACAATCGAATGTATGCCTGCTGTAGCACATTAGGCTTTATATATATATATATATATATATATATATATATATATATATATATATATATATATATATTATATATATATATATATATATATATATATATATTTCTTTAAGAAAAAACAAAAACCGGTCGCATTAGGATTATAAATTTATGGGATTTTAATATAAATCAAAAACACAAAAATAAAAAAATAGCAGGATTTCTTCAGATCTTATGGATAAGATAATTCAGAATAGACACAGGAAAGAAGGGTGGGAGGGGATAGAAGAGGGTTGAAGAGTTTTCTCCTCCTGTAGCCCACTTCGGATTTTTTAAAAAATATATTACTGGTTGGAATTATAGTAAATTATTTTTTTTTTTAATTCTAAACACATTTAGACTTAAAACTCCAGTAAATTATTTTTTTTTTAATTCTAAACACATTTAGACTTAAAACTCCAGTAAATTATTTTTTTTTAATTCTAAACACATTTAGACTTAAAACTCCAGTAAATTATTTTTTTTTTAATTCTAAACACATTTAGACTTAAAACTCCAGTAAATTATTTTTTTTTTAATTCTAAACACATTTAGACTTAAAACTCCAGTAAATTATTTTTTTTTTAATTCTAAACACATTTAGACTTAAAACTCCAGATTTAATCATAATCTAGATAAATACAACTTTCTTTAATAACTATGTAAGGACTCAGTAATACTTAAATTAAATTCAAAATTCAAAATTAAAATTTTTAATTTCAAATTTTATTTTCGTGCCAATTAATTCAGTGACCCTTCATTGAAGAGTACGTACACATCACACGTTTTCTACTCATTTAAATTTTTTTTTAATTTAATTTTATTTTCCTTCATTTACCTTAAATCTCAATTTAATCCTATGTTTTTTTATTTAAGCATTATCTATGATAATTTTTCAATAGTTTAAATTTATTCCTATGTCTACATCTAGCTATTAATTCACATCTCTGATTTAATAATTTTTCAGGGTCTGGGTATATCATTATTTGCATATTTTTCCTCTAGACATAGATTACATCTACTATCAAAACATTTTGGTGTATTTGACTTTTTCAATATTGAATCCCAGGGGATCAAACCTTTATTTTTCAAACTCCAAAAATGCTTAGATAGGGCTGTTTGGTGTTTCAGATATTCATGGGAGAAAGAAAATTTATGATTCGCGTATCTAATTTTCCATTTCGTGGAGGAAATTCCGATATAAGGTATCAAAAAATATTATTCAAAATATTGTCACAAATGTGAAGAAGGTCAACCATAGTAATCTTTGGGGAAACTCGTATGACACCTTTGAATGGTTTAGGAAAATTAAAAATAAGAGCAAAGCTCCTTTTATGCAATTCGATATTATTGACTTTTATCCTTCTAATACAAAAAATACACCAGAAAATATGTAGATATAACTCAAGAGCAATATGAGATAATTCTACCTTGTAGGAAAACAGTTCTAAATATATATATATATATATATATATATCATCAGGAAGCCAAAGTTCGACTAGTCGAACGTAGGCTTCCTGATGATCCGTTAAGGTGAAACTTTAGTAGAAGATTTTCGACTCGCGATTTAGGTTAATTCTATAATTGTCTCCATTGTCTGGTGTTGAGCACTTTAGTAATTGTAGCATTGCAGGATTTGCGGAGGGTTTTTTGTTTTTCTTTTGACCACTGACTGCGTATCCCTTGAATTTTTTCAAGGGGTCGGACGAGGTTGGCCTTTTCTTTCTTTTTGACCCCAAATTTTTTTTCTTTTCCCTTGGGCGGTGATTCGAGATACTTTTATCTCTTGTTCGTGGCCAGGGTTTTTTTGTTTTTTTCTTGTACAGTGAATACTAGTAGATATTAGATTAGTAAATATATATATATATATATATGAGAAGTCAGCATCATTAAAAAAAAGCATGTGTTTCACATTAAACTTTGACTGCCGGTTATTATGAATTTCATTAACCTCTGTCTTGGAGTAAATAAGCGACATCGAAAATGAATCACGTGAATTGAGCGAAAGAATAAACGTGTTGGCGTCCAGAAAAAAAACCTAATATGGAATTTGTTCTCCCCTCATCTGAGTCAGTGGTCTGTCATTTGCAGAGTAGACTCGTCGGGCGGAGCCAGTGCTACTTACAGTTCGCCCGGTCGTGGTGATGACGGAACGGATCTGGTCGGGTGTGATGCCTGTTGGAGACGCTAGTCGGTCTTGCGTGAGTGTCGGGGAGGCCTAGCTCTAGCGCCACGTAGCTGAGACTCACTTATTCCTCGACCCTCAGACGGAAGCGTTCTCCCAGGCTGTAACCATTTACAGATGGGCAAGGTGCCTTTTTTTTTATCGGGAATGCCTACTGAGCCAAAGGCCTCTTTGTGCGCACTTGGCTTGTCTGGGCTACAGCTCTGCGCCTGGACCACCTAAATCTCGGCATCCAGCCATACTCACTTGTTTATGGGGCATGTGACAAATACCGTCAACCGGGGGCAGGTAGCTCACACTTGCTGATAAATTTCCATGTACCAAAACTCCTGCGAAAGAAGCAAGGCTCTGAATTTCTTTGTCCTAACGTGTCATTCAGAGCCGTCCTTCGTCTCTCTTTCCCACACACACAACCATCAAGTCGTTTCAAATAAATGAGTTTATATTTTTTTTAAACAAGAATAGTTTTCACTTACTCAGCTTCAACTCCAATGTGGAACACATGAATTGTTCTCTAAAAACAAATTGCTCTATTGTAAGGGAGAAAAACGTGATAATTTTAATATATATATATATATATATATATATATATATATATATATATAATTGTATAGTTTATATTGATTTATTTAGTTAAAATCGGATGTACTATTAAAGATAAACGGGTAAAAAAAGGAATCAATCTTTATTGTTATATCACTTGCTGCGAGTACTTCACACCAGCATTTTCCTTAAGTATAAGTAACAGTCAGTATACTCGAGTCTCCAGGACTCTTCTGAGTATTCTAACTGATCTTCAAAGTGCCGTGGTGTGAATAATCTCGATACTAATCTCTAATGCCTTTTGTATTTTTCTAATTTTTGGGGAATCGTTCCAATCGAACCAACAACAAATTACCTGACTTTCTGTCTGATTTTTTTCACTCATGCTTTTCGGACTATTGTCCATTGTTATATTCACAACGTTTTGGCCAATATCTGCTCCGGCCTTCTTCAGGTTTTTCTCGTCGAACGCGTGAACCTAAACGGAACTTCGAACCACGTTCTTTTATTTAGTGCAGCAGGACACGTAGTGTAACGGCTACAGAAATTGGTTCCCTAAGCTTCTAAGTGGCAGTCATCTGGAGGTAGTAGGTTCAGTCCTAACTGCTGGTGAGTAACAATACAGGAATACTTAACACATGTACTTGGTTATAGTAAACAGAATCAGAGCAAGCAATTCCCAGAGATTAAATGATGGACGTGGTTTGAATTTCCATGTAGGATCCCGTGTTTGACAAGAAGCACCTGAATATAACATTACACAAATAAACAGATAGAAACCAACTGTTTAGTAGTTTTCAATCTATCTATGAATCTCTCTCTTTCTCTCTCTCTCTTTGTATATATATATATATATATATATATAGACACATCTAGTGTACATATACATCTTTCATCGTGCATGAGTCTTAGTAATCACACACACACACACACACACACACACATATATATATATATATATATATATATATATATATATATATATATATATATATATATCACAAGAATGTTGCGAGCAATATTGAACAAGTCCTGGCGGCAACACCCCACAAGGCACCTGCCTCCCATCACGAAAACTATCCAAGTTAGACGTACCAGACACACAGGACACTGCTGGAGAAGCAGGGACGAGCTGATAAGTGATGTACTCCTATGGACCCCCACATATGGCCGAGCAAAACCAGGACGAGCAGCTCGAACATACATATGGCAGCTATGTGAGGATACAGGATGTAGCTCTGAAGACCTACCGGAGGCGATGAACGATAGCGAGAAGTGGCGAGAGATAGTCAGGGATATCCATGCTTGCGGCACGACATGATGATATATATATATATATATATA
>CAUZXS010006340.1:135000-165000 GCA_963585895.1 Sepioteuthis lessoniana
GTTGTTGAGTTAATGGAGGACCAAATGTTAGAGTATTAAATAATGCTCAATATAGATAGAGCTTTTACATACATACACACACACATATATATATATATATATATATATATATATATATATTGGTGTGGCAGTTAGCAGAAAAAAATCATACTATGATGTCATGTGTACTTTTTGACTAATTACATTCAATACAGCATGAAGTTGAAGAAGTTTTCTGACAGAAATTTTTAAAAAAATTCTATGACAATATCTTGGTAAGCCTATAAACTTTTAAATTGACCCCTATGTATTTTATATATAGGTCCATTTAAAGGTTTAAATATATACATATATATATATATATATATATATATATATATATACTCGCAATCCCTGTGCACATCCAGAATGTAAAACAAGGTGAGAAACTTTCTCCTCCAAGACCAGATATTATATCAAGGTTAAAAGGACCAATCTGCATTATTATTTCCTCCTAGCTAGAGGGAGAAAAAAGGGATTTACGAGATACAATCGGCCGCGTCCAAGTTTTCAAATAAGGTCTCTCAGTCTATTTCCTACGACAGTATTTGTAGTAATGGAATATCCCAAAACCCTTCGCAGTCATTTTGAGTGACTATAGATACAGTGAGCACGACATTTTACCAATCGTCGTTCCGGGGATGAGCCGTGCGAGGGAATGAAGTCGACAGCAATAATTTGCTGTTGCCTTTAACCCCAGCTGGCATTCGTGTTTAACGGAGCACTGTCGAGCAAAGGCAACTTCGGGTGGGCAAGCGGTATCATTGACATCTTTGTCACCTTTGTATAACACTGGACCTTGCTGTCCAGTTTACCCTATAATTAGGCATCCGTGCCAGCATCCATGTTTGTGTCCATGTCCAAGTAGGGTCATCAGGCCCACATTGCACTAAGTGGGCTGATGACCAACATAGTCCAGCTGGGTACGAGCTTCGGTAAGCAGAGACAAATAAAGGCCTCCGGCTTCAGCTGGGCCTCTTTCGAGTGGGTGAGCTGCATTATTGACACCTTTGTCATCCTTGTATTGCACTGGACCTTGCAAACCTCCACTATAATCGACCTTCGGTTCATTGACCTTCTGTCAAGTCCTGTCCACTGGGGGACACAGACAAATATCTTTGACGGCATTAATTTGCTGTTCCCTTTGACCCCAGCCGACTTTTTAGCCGGACTGCTGGCATTCGTGCTGGACGGGGTGCTGTCCAATAAAGGCAGACTTGAAGCCGAATGGCCCAGGCTTCAGCTGGGCTACCTTAGGTTACGAAGGGCATCATTGACACCTTTTTCACCTTTGTATTACGCTGGACCTTGCTGTCTGGTTTAACATATGATTAGGCATGCGTACCTAGACCCATGTTTGTATCCATGTCCAGCAAGGCTCATCAGGTTCACATTGCACAAAGTGGGACGATGACCAGCATAGGCCAAGAGGGATCTAGCCTTGGCACATACCTGACATTCCCCTTACCTAATCCCCTCTATAATCTGACCTTCTGGTCATTGACCTTGTGTTAAGTCCGGATATGAGGCCGACTACATTAATTTGTGGTTGGCTTTGCCACCAGCAAGCAAAGGCAGACTTGATGGCGAAAGGCCCCGGGCTTTGACTGGGACACCTTCGTATGGACCTGCTGCATCCTGGGCACCTTTGTCACCCTTGTATAGCACTGGACCTTGCTGCCCAGTTTAATCTATTCTCAGGCATCCGTGCCTGGACTCATGTTTGGGTCCAAATCCAGCTAGGCTCATCTGGCCCACATTGAACTAAGTTAATCGATAACCTACATAGTCAACCAGGGCTTAAGCCTTAGCCCGTGCTCAACCTTCCCCTCAACTAAACCCCTACTATAATCGACGTTCTGGTCATTTACCTTGTGTCAAGTCCTGTCTAGTAGGAGGAAGACACAAATATCGCTGATGGGATTATTTTGTTATTGGCTTTGATCCGAGTGGACATTACGCGCCCGGGGATGAGGCCGACTTCATTGATTTGTGGTTGGTTTTACCACCAGGCGACATTCACCAGCGAAGGCAGATTTGAGGCCGAAAGGACTCCGTCTTTGACTTGGCCGCCTTCAGGTGGTCGAGCTGCATCATTGAAACCATTGTCACCCGTGTATAGCACTGGACCATGCTGTCTATTCAAAGCTATAATCAGACATCCGTGTCTGGATTTATTTTTGGGTCCATGTCCGACAGCTAGGCTCAACAGGCCCACATTGTACTAATTGAGCCAATAACAAGCATACACAAGCAGGTCTTAAGCCTCGGCTTGGATCCGGCCTTCAGGATCCCTAATCCCACTATATTCCGACTTTCTGGTCATTTTACCTTGTATCGTCCTGCCTTATGGTAGGCAGAGACAAATAACTGTCGGTCCTTCGAGGATAAGGTTACTGCATTAATTTGCTGTTGGCTTCGCCCGTCGTCGGTTGATTCGGGCCGTCTGGCATTCGTGTTAGACAGGGCATTGTACATTTAAAGATGATTCGAGGCCGAGAGGCCCCCGGTTTCGAGTTGGACGAGTTGAATTATTGACACCTTTGTTTAGTACTGGACACTGTGGTCCAGTTTAAGCAATAATCTGGTATCCGTGCCTGGACTAATATTTGCGTCCATGTCCAGCTAAGCTCATCAGTTCATATTACACTAAGTAAGCCGATGATCATCATAGACCAGCAAAACTCGATCCTCGGCTTTGATCCGACTTTCCCTACCCTAAACCCCACAATAATCCGACCTTGTGTCAAATCCTGTCCGGTGGAAAGCAGAGATAACTAATTTCCATGCTTTGGGAATAAGGCCGACTACATAAATTCACTATTGACTTTGCCCACCTCCGGCTTTCTAGTCGAGTCATCTAGCATTCTTCTGTGCATATATATATATATATATATATATATATATATATATATATGTATATATTCAGATATGTATATATATATATATATATATATATATGTGTGTGTGTCTGTGTGTCTGTGTGTAAAAGTAATGCTATGACCGTTGTCGTGGGTAACCTGAAGGCTCACTTTTCGATAGCTACAACACCAGGTCGTAGGGGAGGTCGCTACTTCTTTCCCTGGAATGCTACACATTACCCTTGATCCTTACCTTATAATGCTGAGTGTTAAGCAAGACGGCATCAAGTACCATTTTTTAAATCTTTGGTATGACTCAACCTGTGATTGAACCCCGGACTCCTGGACCATTGGTGAACACTCTACATCATTAGGCCAATGGTCTGGTTATATATATATATATGCTGGCCAGCCTGCTTAAGAAATCTGCAGTTTCAAATTTATTCATACCTTTCTAGAATAATGACTCTCTAAGTTAAATACATACATATTGCTGCCAAAAGTTATATCCACACGAAACTGATTTAAGAATTTAGAAAAAGAAGAAAAACATAGCATACTTTTTCAGACATGTCTATTGCTTGTCGCTTATCACCTAGATCCTTTTGGAGGTGCCCGTGGTGTTGTCGTTATCGTCGTAGGAAATGGACACGGCGACACGAGTTCAAATCCTCGACGAGACTGATTGCATTTCACATAGCACGAATTCCCTTCGGAAAGGTATGAATCCAATTATTTTCCCTCCAGCTATGGGTAAATAGTAGGACAGACTAGGTTCTTCAGCCTTGGTTAGGCAACTAGTCTAGGAGAAGGAAAACTCTGAATTCAAACCTGTTAAACTCCGCTTAAAAATTGACCTTGTGTCATATCCTGGTCGGGTAAATAGTATCACCTATATCCTTTTTCGATTTGATCAGTTATTTATCAAGCCGTTTAAACATATCTGTGGGATTTTTCTTGACGACTAAATACGGTTCTTTCTCACGAGAGATGCCTACGAGTGGCTGGTATGGCTTTAATACAAAATCCTTCATGGTGGGACAATGGTTTTGCATCGTTTAATGGTAGAACAAAGCTAAGTAATCTATTCTTTTGATATAATACCTATGAGGAAGGAACATTCCCTATCCCCTGCCTCTCTCTCTCTCTCTCAAACACACACACACCCTTACACAAGCTTTCTATTCCACACTTATATATATATACATATATATATATATAATGTGGACAACAAAGGTTTCTTCAGATAATGACTTCGGGGCCAGCCATGGTTTCGGGGCCAATGTATCCTTATCACTAACGTAAAGCCTGTACGCAGTACCATATTCCACGACCAGGATTTTTACGACACATCAAGGAAATAACATATCCTTATATTATAACTTCTTATAAAGTTCTGTTATTCACCACCTTTAAGTAACGTAGCGTTCATCTAATGACGGTGGATTTAAATGACTGGATAATTCTGATTTTGATGTAAAAGTGAATATATATATATATATATATATATATATATATATATATATCGTCATCCACAGACATATATATATATATATACATACATATATATGTGTGTGTGTGTGTGTGTGTGTGTGTGTGTGTGTGTGTGTGTGTGTGTGTGTGTGTGTGTGTGTGTGTGTCTGTCTGTGTGAGAGTGTTAATACAACCAATTTAGCTTGCTATATATATGAAGAAAATGGGCTTAATATTTGTCATAGAATATATCCAAGTCATTTGGCTGATGATCGCATTGGAGATAAACTGACAGACAACGAGTGTCATAGACACTGTGTCTATGCTATTTATATATATATATATATATATATGTGTGTGTGTGGATGTGTGCATGAAAGAGAGAGAGAGAGAGAGAGAGAGAGAGAGAGAGAATATGTTATGAGGGAGCGAGAGAGAAATAGTAGTAGTAGTAGTAGTAGTGTGTGTGTGTGTGTTTACGAGAGAGCGCGTGTATTTGTGTACATGGAAGAGAAAATGTGTGTGCACGGGTGTGCGTGTGTGTAAGATATATATACAGAGAGAGAGATTGGGGGGGGTAATGTGTATGTTAGAGAGAGTGAGAACGAGAGAGAGAGAGAGGGAGTGGGAGAGAGAAAATCTGCCAGTATGTGTGTGTGAGAGAGAGAGAGAGAGAGAGAAAGAGAGAGTGCTTGAATTTGTGAGTGACAGCAAGAGGGAGTGTGTGTGTATATATATATATGTATAAGAGAAACAGAGAGAGAGAGAGAGAGAGAGAGTGTGTGTGTGTGTGTTTAAAAGAGAGAGAGAGAGATTGCTTGTGTGAGCGCATAAGTTAGAGAGAAATCATGTGTATGTTTGTTTGTATATGTATGTAAGAGAGACAGTGAAAGAGAGAGAAAGAGCGAACGACCGAGCGTATGTATGAGTATTTGTTTATTTGAGAGAGAGAGAGAGAGAGAGAGAGAGAGAGAGATAGAGAGAGAGAGTGTGTGTGTGTGTGTGTGTGCACGCGCGCACGTGCGTATAACAGAGAAGGAGGGTGTGTATATGTGCGAGTGTGTGCGTGAGAGAGTGTATGTATATGTGCGTGAGTGTGTAAGAGAGAGAGAGAGAGATAGAGAGTGTGTGTGTATATGTGTATGTGTGTGTGTATGTGGTTGTGTGTAAGGAGGAGGGAGGGGAGATCGTGTATGTGCGTGCAAGAGAGACAGAGATACACAGAGACAGAGAGAGTGTGTTAATATGTCTATCTCGATGTTATGTACGTAGAAATTAAGAATCTTGAAAGTCGCCTTTGAAAATAATTCTGCCTTTTTTTTTTAATGGCGAACCCAATATCAATTACAGAATTCCTATTCATATTTACCCAACCCCTCCGTTCGGGCAGGATATGAGACAAGGTCAATTTTTAAGCGAAGTTTAACAGGTTTGAATTCAGAGTTTTCCTTCTCCTAGACTACTTGCCTCACCAAGGCTGAAGAAACTAGTCTGCCCTACTATTTACCCATAGCTGGAGGGAGAATAATTGGATTCATACCTTTCCCAAGGGTATTAGTGCTATGTAAAATGCAATTAGTCTCGGCCAGGATTTGAACTCATGTCGCCGTGTCCATTTCCTACGACGCTAACCATTACACCACGTGAACCTCTTTTTTTCATACGACACTTGGCCAATTTTTAAGTGGAGTTTAACAGGTTCGAATACAGAGTTTTCCTTCTCCTAGACTACTTGCCTCACTAAGGCTGAAGAACCTAGTCTGCCCTACTATTTACCCATGGGTGGAGGGAGAATAATCGGATTCATACATTTCTCAATGGTATTAATGCTATGTGAAATGCAATTCGTCTCGGCCAGGATTTGACCTCGTGTCGCCATGTCCATTTCCTACGACGATAACCATTAGACCACGGGCACCTCCCGATTATAGAATTCCTGTTCTCGATGTATAAACAAAGTCCGATGACCACGTATTTTCTGGCTACTATCTAATTCCCCAGTTCAGGTGTCTAGGTGGGAGAGTGGCACACGTGCTGAACACTGCCATCGTCATAACCTAGTTCCAACTCAAGTCATTTCATTATGTTTACTTTTATATAAACCTCTGAACATCCAAGCTGTAGGTTTAATATTAACAGGCCCAGTCAGCTGTGGCTGCACAATACACCGACTTAATCTCTGTATAAAGGTCACATTCCTCCAGGTAGAGTCCAATATATGACACTCAATGCGGCTTCAGAAATGCTGGAGCTTTGGGGAATGTGGAGTAACCCTTCATTGCCATCGCTTCCTGGTCGAATCTTCTCTGGATTTATAGCACCAGATAACGTCCTATTTATGAGTCAAATACAACTGTTTGACATCTAAACTATGTACTTATCCTAAACTGATTTGCTTGAAAGAGGAGTTATTTTTTATTTATTGTAACTGTGTGTGAACAAAAACGGAGTACTTGGGCTAAAATGAATAGTTTTAATACCTATTTAACTCTGTTTAAACAAAAACTGTACTTATGTAAAATTTAATTTTTAATATAATAGCCGAGGGATTTCGTGTTATGCCTTTGGGTTTAGTTAGCCTGAGAACCTTTCAGTCGGGTGCATGGGTTACTTAACGCGGGTGTTTACGCGCGCAGAGCGGACATGTCACTCAGAGATGTCACAATAGCCTGAGATGGGAAACGGGGGCTAGCGAGTGCGAATGACGTCATGCACTGGAAGTACGCGGAGGATTTTGGGAATTTTAAGAAAGTTAGTAGAGTTGAGACCTGCCTCGGGAGATGACGGTTGGCTTTCGCTTGCTCGCACGTGTTGGTGGGGTTAGATGAAAAAGTCAGAATAGAAAGGTTGTGCCTCTCTCTCCTTATGTCGAAAAACCTTTAAACTCAAAGGTAATAAAAAAGTTTCGTACCTGAACAAAGAAGTCGTAAGTGTTTTTCGTGTTTCGAGATTCCTATGTTCTATCTTCATGGACATTTGTTGTACGTTTCACACATAGCCATCTCAAGGCTATGGTACAAATTGTTAAAAATTAAGTAAAACTATCTAAGTATGTTCCAAAAAAATGAGCTCAGTCTTGTTTAAAAAATGTAACAATAAAATGTGTTTAGAAATCATTTATCTAAATATATTTATGAAAAGGATTTGGCATTTAATAACCTACCATGGGTGATATGTCATAGAACAGAAACACTAAAGTAAAAGTACGATCACCGGATGGAGACACAGAATACTTTGACATTGTAGCAGGAGGACTACAAGGGGACACGCTGGCCCCGTACCTCTTTATCATTTGTCTAGACTACGTACTTAGAACATCGATTGACAAAATCAAAGAGAATGGCTTCGAACTGACGAAGAGAAGAAGCAGAAGATACCCCGCAACAACAATTACCGACGCCGACTACGCCAATGACATAGCGATACTGGCAAATACACCTGACCAAGCCGAAACACTTCTGCATAGTTTGGAACGAGCAGCAGCAAGCATAGGCCTCCATGTTAATGCACACAAAACGGAATATATGTGCTATAACCAAACGGGGGACATCTCCACTCTAGAAGGAACACCACTTAAACTAGTAGACAAATTCACATACCTAGGAAGCAGCGTCGAATCAACTGAAAAGGACATCGAAACGAGGTTAACGAAAGCATGGACAGCTATCAATAGGCTATCGATTATATGGAAATCAGACCTAACCGATAAAATGAAACGCAGTTTCTTCCAGGCAGCGGTCACATCGATACTGCTATATGGATGCACTACATGGACGCTAACAAAACGGCTGGAGAAGAAACTAGATGGCAATTACACAAGAATGCTGCGTGCAATCCTCAACAAGTCCTGGCAGCAACATCCCACAAGACACCAACTGTACGGCCACCTGCCCCCTATCACGAAAACTATCCAAGTTAGACGACAGGACACTGCTGGAGAAGCAGAGATGAACTCATAAGAGATGTACTCTTATGGATCCCCACACGTGGCCGCGCAAAAGCAGGACGACCAGCTCGAACGTACATTCAGCAGCTATGTGAGGATACAGGTTGTTGTCCGGAAGACCTACCTAGGGCGATGAACGATAGGGAGGAGTGGCGAGAGAGGGTCAGGGATATCTGTGCTGCCAGCACGATATGATGATGATGATGATAAAGAGGATTTAGCATTAAATAACTTTTATGGTACCCAACCTGCGATCAGTAATTAACTCTTCCGTGACAATTAATAGCGGGCTCTGTACTTATTCCTGGCTAATACTTTGCTGTCGGGGGCACCTCGGGTAGTGTAATGGTTAGCAGGCTTGACTAGCAAACCTGCAATACTTTGCTGTTAGACTGACTTCTAACACTTCATACATATGTTGTATAATAATTCGTTTGTATACTTTGTTCCATGAAAACCCGGGGTGTGTTATTCTTTCAGACCCTTTACTTGTCCACAACTGTAACCTACAATAGTTGATAGGCCATAATACCCAACTAAACAAAATCATTTATATTTAATATAAATGTATGAATATATGATTTTGTTTGGTTTAGTTTCATTGCATATCAACCATTGTAGATTATCTAATGCCAAACCCTATTTACACACACACACACACACACACACACACACACACACACATATATATATATATATATATATATATATATATATATATATATATATATAGGGTTTGGCATTAGATAACCTACAATGGTTGATATGCAATGAAACTAAATCAAACAAAATCATGTATATTTACTATATACGTATAAAGAGTATTTGGCATTAAATTACCAATATTGGTTGATATGACATAATACCCAACCAAAGTGATGTGTATTTAATATATATGTTTGAATAGGGTTTGGCATTAAATAACCTACAACGGTTTATATGCCATAAAACCAAACTAAACAAAACTAAATATTACCACTGCAGCTCTTTAATAACAATGGATTTGGCCTTGTATAACCCACAACGGTTAGTATGTCATTAGACAATGGAACAAAACCAGACCTATACAGCTATGTTTTTTTGACTCTTACCTTAAAAGTAAACAAACAAGTATGCCCACATCAATGAAAAAAAAAACCCAAAATCTCTATCATTTAGATCCTACACTATTTTACGAAGATGTTTGATGGCATAAAACCAACAATAATTCCTCTTCAACAATAGTTCCAAGCAAAACTCATAAGAATTTGCTTGAAAAGTGAGGCCTCTAAAGTAGCATTTTCAAAATACTCTTTTACGACACACTCACACACACACACACACGGATAGCATAGAACCCGATAAAGATTATATATACGTGAAGCCATAATTAGATTAAGAAAAGAGATTTTTTAAAAAGCAGGAGACTGGGAATCTAAATGCTATATATATATTTAATAACTGAAAAACGGTATATTACTCCGAATAGGAAAAAATAGTCTCAACATTCATTAACTCATGGATATCCGAGATTTAGCGAATGACTCAATATATACAAACGTCATTCAAAAAAAGCTTGATATTGCATAAGCAGTTGACCATAGGAAGCATTTTTTTACATTTGCACTTTTTTTAAGGGAATATATAGTTATGGTCATTTTATTCTTAATGACCACTGCGCCTGGAAGATTTTCCTTTACCGGAGAGTCAGATTGCTTTCATTCAGAGGACAGTCTTTTCGAATCAGATTAGTTGTGGTCAAACTGTGTTAATCACAGTTTTAAACATATCTTTGACTTCTATTGTTTTCTTGATAGTTTTTGTATCGTGGTCCAATTGAAAGAGGAGTTTCCCTCGGTTGGATTTCCAAGTGCATGGATAAAACTGATTGGATCATCTTGAGTCCCTAGGAGCGGAATATTGAGCAACTTCTCGATCAATTGAATCATGATACAAATATATTTTGCAAGAACACATGTCGACACAATATATATATATATATATATATATATATATATATATATACGCGGTTATTTCAATAAGTTTCCAGACTTTTTGTACCGGCGTTTAAAATTGTCATAGACTCTTGAAAATTAAGTATGTTATTGCTATACATCGTATGAGATGACTGGCCAATTTTTTATGATTTCAGGTTCAAATGAACAGCTACAGCAGCAATTGGAATACACCCTACTAAACCCTGATTGTCACAGCTGGTGAATTTCAAATATGCAATTTGAACGTCTGGACACTTTAGAGGATCGATATGCAATAAAATTCTGTTTTAAACTTGGAATAATGCCACAGAAACGTATGGAATGCTTCTGACTACTTTTCGACCATCTTGCAGGGATCGAGCCTCAGTTTTTGAGTGGCATAAGAGATTCAAGGAAGGCTGGCAGTCTGTGAGGGATAATGAGAGGTGTGGGAGGAGTAAGGAAGTCAATACACCAGAGTTGATTGTCCAAATGGTTAGGGTTAGGGTTACTATGTTGAGGTTTTAAGGTAGTTCAGGAAGAGATTCGGTCGGAAGAGGCCAGCACTTTTCAAATCGGGTCAGTGGCATTTCCACCAGGACAATGCACTAGTCCACAACTCCATCCTTGTCACAGACTATTCTACCAAGATGGGCATCAAGACAGTTCCTCAGCCTCCCTATTGTCCAGTCCTAGCACACTGTGACATTTGCTTATTCCTTAAGTTCAGAGGCTGTCGTTATGAGAAAATCGAGGAGATAAAAGAGGCTGTGACGAAGGTCATTGAAATGCTCACACAAGAGGACTTCCATGGGGCCTTCTAGAAGTTGTTGGAACAGTACGACAAGTACGTTGCAGCCTGAGGAGTTTAGTTCGAAGGGGACCAGAGTTTCATCTGTGTACTATAAAAAAAAGTGACCAAACGAAAAAAACTCTATAAATGAACTGTTCTATTTCAAGCAAATCAGTTTAGCTTAAGTACAGAGTTTCAGAATCAAAAATGTTTCTATTTCAATGTATTCAGTTTAGTCAAAATAGCTTTAATTAAAAAAATTCAGTTTAGTATAAGTATAGTTATTGTTTACACACAGTGAAATGCCCAAATAGTTCTATTTCAAACATTTCAGTTTAGCAGTGGTATAGTTTCAATGACAAAAACAGTTCTATTTCAAGAAATCTGGTTCAGCATACAAAACTGTTCCATTTTAAACATTTTGATTTAGCATAAGTACTCAGTTAAATGTAAATAAACGGTTCTATTTCAACTGATTCAGTTTAGTACACAGTTTAGTTCTATTTCACCCATAGATAGGATGCTATCAGTTACTGCCACTCCGTGTCAGAGTGGGCCTGGGAGCGATAGCAATGCAAGTGACTCTGCATTCTACAAAGCTCCAACTTTACAAGAACCTCACCATTACATTGTTCAGTGTCATAATTGACGGGCGGGGGTTTATCTCTCTGCAGAGAAGCAGTCGGTGTATTCTAAAGCCTTAGTCGACTGGGCAACGTCTTGTTTTATATGGCCGTTTCAACGGAACTTCGAAAAAGCAATACCATATGTTTTTGTCTCCCTGTAGATTATTATTGCTATAAGACTCTTCTTATTTTTTTTTTTTTTTTTGTTTTTTTTTTTTTTTTTGCAGTCTGTGATGCAATGATAATAGCCAATGACATGTAGATGGCTTTTCGTTTTACTGGATACTTGTAATCATTTTAAGTATAAGGATTTTTTTCAACGTTGAAACCACGGGAAACGGCACCGGATTATCCAACCTGATAATTACCTTTGATAATTACATCTATTATATCTTTTCCTTAGAATTTTCTCGACTTCAGGTCGGATGCGATTAAGAAACAGCGGATTATAAACCTTGGCAGCAAAAGCAGTAGGAGCTGTACCTCTTTCTTTTTTGTGATTGTGATACCACCTTTCCCCACTTTTTCTTTCGGTTTCTTTATCATTGGCCCAATGGGTAGAGTGTTCACCAATTGTCTGTGAAGCCAGGGTTCAATTCCAGGTCAAGTCATACCAAAGACTCAAAAAATGATTTTTGATGCCTTGCTTAACACTCAGCATTATAAGGTAAACTACTGGCCTGGCCTCGGCGAGCTCCGAAAATCGTCTACCTTCCTCTAGCGTTGAATCTCAACTAACTGTTTTTTTTTTTTCAAATCCCAAAATCCTCAGCCCATCACTTCCGGGCATGACGTCATTCACATCCCAAGTTTCATAACATATCTGGGGTTTTTATTGTGACATCTGTGATTGTCACATCCTCCCGCGTGCGCGTGTGCGTGAACACCTGCACTCAATGTGTGCACCTAATTAACCCATGCACTAAGCGGAAAGGTTCTCAGCCTAACTAAACTGAAAGGCAAGATATATAAAACGAAAATTGATAATATAAAAAAAGTCCTTCCGCAATTATACAACACTAATACAAATAAATTTATTTACTATTAATCATTTCTTTGCACACAGTTTTATGGTTTCAACTATGGCTATGTATCACTAACAATTCAATTAAACATCGGTCATTTATTTACACAGTTAAAGACATAATCATCATCATCATCATCATGTCGTGTTGGTAGCACGGATATCCCTGACCCTCTCTCGCCACTTTTCCCTATCGTTCATCGCCTCAGGCAGGTCTTCTGGACAACATCCCGTATCCCCACATAGCTCCTTGTGGAGGGGTGTTACCCCTCTGCAGAGGGACAGTCAGCGTATTCTACAGCCCCAGCTGACTGGGCACACAGTTAAACATAAAAGCAGTTCTAGTTCAATCACTTCAGTTTAGCATAAGTATGTAGTTTAAATGTCAAACAGTTCTATTTGACCCATTGATATGACCCTCTCAGGGGCTACCGTTCCGAGCCAGAGTGGACCTGGGAGCGATGGCAATGAAAGGGTACTTCGCATTCCCCAAATTACTGAAGCCTCACCATCAGATATTCAATGTCATATCCAGGACAATTCGTGTTTCCATGGAGTATGTCATCGTAGCGTCATGGCCTACATGCAAAAGTTTAACTTCAAAGTGAGCGTGTTCTAACTTATGTTGTTCTATTACATTCACTTTCACATTATTACCTTTGGGATGAGTCATATAGCACTGGACCATGCTGTCCAGTTAAAGTTATAATCAGGCATATGTGTCTGGACCCAAATTTGGCACCTAGTCAAGCTCGGCTCATCAGGCTCACATTGCACAAAGTGGGTCGATGACCAGCATAGTCCAGCAGGGTTCGAGCCTCGGCTCTTACCCGACCTTCCCCTATTAACAGTATATCAGTTTCTCTGTTCAGGTTTCCCTTTCGCCGCCATGTCCAGGTCTTCTTGTGTGCAACCTCCTCAGTTTGTCTTTTGAAGTATCTATATACAAGTTTTTCTTGCCGTTTCTGTTTTCTTGTCTTTCGTGTTTTCCTATTTGTGTGTTTTTTTCCATTTATATTGCTGTTACTGGTGGCTGGAATTAGTCTTTCTTTGCTATTTTGAATGTCTTCCTCAGATTTCATTATTATTTTACTCATTTGAGAGTTTCCTTCACCAGCTTTAGCGAATAGTTTTCCACTGGGGGTCTGAGCAACAGCAATTCTCCACAAGTCTTCAGGGACCTTAGTATTCCGGTCGATCTCAACAATGCTGTAGTTTCGATAGTCTCTACACGTCCTCTTATTTCCAAGTCCACCAGTCGCTATACCAATCCTTCGCTAACTGAACCGAACGTGCCAATTTCACTGTCATTAATATGTTCCATAGTTATTCATTTCTCAAGCAGTCTACGTATTAATCACTCTTTCCACTTTTCCTAAGTTTTACCCTGTGGTCAGTCCGTACGACAAAGTCCTCTATTCAGCAAGTTCTCTTTCTTTTTGTATTGACTATCACGAGATCTGGTCAGCTGACCGAGATTTGCATCTATTTGTTATTGTTGCTGTTATTATTGTTATTATCGTAAATATTTCTCTCCCAGCAAGATTTTCACATCAATGTTAGCTGATTGTTTTTCATCGGAGTTTGATTGACAGCCTGTCTCATCAGGTCTCCAGGACTCTTCCCAGTATTCAAACCGACCTCTTCAATGAAAGAGTCTAGATGCTTTCGATGCTTCCGCTAGTTTCCAGTTCTTCCCATCCTTTCTCCTGGAGTCTGGGGACCGTACCAAGCACACCAACGAGAACTGGTATATGTTGTGTGCAAACAAATGTATCGTAAACTTTTAAAAATGAAATTACAAAGTAATTATTAACCTAACAAATTATATATCATCATCATCATCATCATGTCGTGCCATCAGCAAGGATATTCCCGACCCTCTCTCGTCACCTTTCTCTATCGTCCATTGCTTCTAGGACTACATTCTGTATCGGCCCAGAGCTGTTGTATGTAGGTTCTAGCGGGTCATCTTGCTTTTGCTCGGCTATGTGAAGAAATCCACAGGAGTACGTCACTTATGAGTTCGTCCCTACTTCTCCCACATGTCTGGTTCGTCTAACTTGGATAGTTTTCGTGATGGGTGGTAAGTGGCCGTATAGATGCTACTTTGAGGGGAGCTGCCTCCAGGACTTATTCAGTATTGCTCGCAGCATTCTTGTGTAGTTTCCGTCAAGTTTTTTCTCCATACGTTCTGTTAGCGTCTATGGAGTGCATCCATATAGCAGTATCGACACGACCGCTGCTTGGAAAAAACATCGCTTCATTTTATCGGTCAAGTCTGACTTCCATATAACTGACAGTCTATCGATAGCTGTCAGTGCCTTCGTTAGTCGCGTGTTGATATCTGTCTCGGTTGATTGGACATTGCCTGCTGCTGCTCGTTCTAGACTATGAAGCTGGGTTTCGGCTTGGGCAGGTGCATTTACCATCAGCACTATGTAATCGGCGTTGTGCGCGTCCGTAATTGTTTCTGAGGGGTTAACTTCTACTTCTTTCCTTTGTTAGCTTGTGCAAACAAATGAGTGATGTTAGACTGATAGTCACATAGCAATACTTGTCATCTTTTAACTTTGTACAAAGCAAAGATTTATAATAAATAGAATTATTATTAGTAGATAAAAATACTTGAAACTATTTAACTGTACGCAAAAAAATTAGCTCAAGCTTATTAAAAATTTTATCAACGAAATGTTTTTACAAATCATATATATTTGATATATATGTATGAATTAGATTTAGTATTAGATATCCTACGGAAGTTGAAATCCCAATAAAGGCATTCAACTAACTTTCTGAACATTGTTAGTTTCGGCATATTGCAGAATACATAATGTTGTGTTTTGACCCCTGAAGTCAATCAGAGATCTATCTTTACCGGACGCACCTGCATAAATAAGCGGAGGCAATAATGTGAGTGGAGGTGGCCGTGGTGTAATGGTTATCGTCGTAGGAAATAGACACGGCGACACGAGTTCAAATCCAGGACGAGAATGATTGCATTTCACATAGCACTAATACCCTTGGGAAAGGTATGAATCCAATTATTCTCCCTCCAGCTAGGGGTAAATAGTTGGGCAGACTTGGTTCTTCAACTTTGTTGAGGCAATTAGGAGAAGGAAAACTCTGAATTCAAGCCTGTTAAACTCCGCTTTAAAATTGACCTTGTGTCATATCCGGCCCGAGCGGAGGGGTTGGTAAATATGATAATGTGAGTGAACGGAAATGTGTGGGCGTTATGAAATTATATATGCAGATGAAATGATATTTGCACTTGAGTTACGGGTGGTCTATATCTTGAGGCAGTCTCACTTGCGGCCTGAAGTGCGCAAAAAATGTGTGTTATTCAATGAAATATAGAATTACCAATCAACTATTTTCTTACAAATCATATATCTATATCCCTTAAAATGTGGGCAAATAAATGACTGATGAGAAATTGTTACCGTTATATCATCATCATCATTATCATCATGTCACTAGGACGGATATCCCTGACCCTCTCTTTCCACTTCTTCCTGTCGTTCATCGCCCCTGGCAGTTTTTCAGGGCTACATCCCGCATCTTCACTGAGCTGCTGTATGTATGTATGTTCGAGCTGGTCGTATTGCTTTTGCTCGGCCATATGTGGGGGTCCATAGAAGTACATCACTTATGAGCTCGTCTCTGCTTCTCCAGCAGTGTCCTGCGTGTCTGGTTCGTCTAACTTGGATAGTTTTCGTGATGGGAGGCAGGTGGCCATATAGTTGGTGTCTTGTGGGGTGTTGCCGCGAGGACTTATTCAATATTGCCCGCAACATTCTGGTGTCATTGCCGTTTAGCTTCTTCTCTAGCCGTTTTGTTAGCGTCCAAGTGGTGCATCCATACAGCAGTATCGATATGACCGCTGCCTGGAAGAAATTGCATTTCATTTATCGGCAATGCATAAAACAATTTAACTGTGTGTGTGCCAAAAAAGGATTAAAGATAAATAGAATTCATATTAGATAGAAACACTTGAAAACATTTAACTGCATACAAAAAATGAGCTCCGGTCGGGGTATCGAAACCAACGGCAGACTCAAGGCCGAAAGGCTCCCAGGTTTGGCTGGGCCGCTTTCGGGTGGATGAGCTGCAACATGGACACCTTTGTCACCCTTGTATAGCACTGGACCTTGCTGTCCAGTTTAAGCTATAATCAGCCATATGTGTCTGGGCCCATGACCAGCTAGGCTCATCAGGCCCACATTGCAGTAAATGGGTCGATGACCAGCACAGTACAGCAGTGATCGAGCCTCGGCTCGTGTCCGACCTTTCCCTCCCCTAATCCCACAATAATCGATCTCATTGACCTTGTGTCAAGTCCTGCCTGGTGGGATGCAGAGACAAATAAATCCGGCTTGTATCAAAATATTATCAACAAATCATGCATATTTAATACATACGAGGTGCCTAAGTTTCCAGCCTTTTTTTGTATGGGCACTTTTATTGATAGTACACATATGAAACTCATGTCCCCTTCGAAGTAATCTTCTCCGGCTGCAATGCCTTTGTTGGTCCGTTCCAACACCTTCTGGAAGGCCCCATGGAAGTCCTCTTATGTGAGCGTCTCAACGACCTTCGTCACAGCCTTTTTCACCTCCTCAATTGTCTCATAACGACAGCCTGTAAGCTTAGGAAATAACCAAAAATCACAAGGAGCAAGGTCTGGACAATAGGGAGGCTGAGGAACTGTCTTGATGCCCATCTTGGTCAAATAGTCTGTGACAAGGATGGAGTTGGGGACTGGTGCATTGTCCTGGTTGAAATGCCACTGACCCGATTTGAAGAGTGCTGGTCTCTTCCGACCGTATCTCTTCCTGAAATTCCTTAAAATATCAACATAGTAACCCTAACCGTTTGGCCAATCAACTCTGGTGTATTGACTTCCTTACTCCTCCCACACCTCTCATAATCCCTCACGGATTCCTTGCCTTCCTTGAATCTCTTATGCTACTCAAAAACTGAGGCTCGATCCATGCAAGATGGTCGAAAAGCAGTCTGAAGTATTCTCTACGTTTCTGTCGCATATCGCTCTTCTAAAGTGTCAAATTGCATTTTTGGAATTCACCAGCTGTGACAATCGGGCTTTTGTAGGTTGTATTCCAATTCCTTCTGTAGCTGTTTATTTGAACCTTAAATCATAAAAATTGGTCTATCATCTCATAAGATGTATAGCAATAACATACTGAATTTTTAAGAGCCTACGTCATTTTTAAATCGCCATACGAAAAAAAGACTGGAAACTTATCGCATGCATCTCCTATATATAAACAGGATTTAGCATTAGATTACCAGCAAAGGTTGGTATGCCATAAAACTAAAACAAACCAGACACCACGACGTTTGGGTGCCTTGAAAGCAATCTAGACATCTCGACATCATTGCTTTATTTTATTGGTTGCTTATTTATATTCACGCTTTCACTTAAATTTAATTTTTGACATTTTAAACTTTAAAAATATCTAAAAAGTCAGTGACAATACTTTTTACTCTCCACCTCTTGTGTGTGTGTATGTGTGTTTTTGTATGAGAGCTTGTTAGTGAGTATTGGGATGAAAGTCTATGTTGACCAGGTGACTATCAGTTTATGCGTACGTCAGTATGCGCATGTCTGCATGTATTTGTGGCCGTTGATATAAAATAAGTGCGTAAAGCTTAACACGCTGTTGTTATTATTTCATAGTAAATGAACTGCGCACGCAGCGTTTAAATCAGTTCCGGATATGGGAGGAGTTAACACAATGAACTAAATGTCATATATGATGTCAGCAGGTATAACGTAATCCAAGACAATATCACGAACTAAAAATAAACTTCCAAATACAAAAAATAAATAAATAAATAAACAAATTATATAAAATGAAATAAAATAAAATAAAAAGGAATGAGAAGGAATCTGAGTTCAGCGCTCACAGACATTAAGTAACCATTTTCCAGATTAGATGCACGCACAGTCAGCAGGACATAGAATATTTTGGTTGTATCCTGTGTATAGAAAGAAGACCCCCAGCCGCGCAAAAATATCGATAAAATGATACTAAGCAGTATCCGATGGGGAAGCTTTATTCTGAAGCTCTTCAGAGAGTTTTAAGCCTTTTCATTAAAATTACTCCCAGACCCACTATTTTGAAAGTAGTTGTAAAAATTAGGAACACTTCTATTTCTCAAGCAAAGCTGTATAAATGTGATACCCAATTAGACTTGAACTCATTCGTGTATGTTTGCAAGTCTAGTTTGTTAACCATTACACCACATGAGACGCCCAATTTCTAGTAATTGACAATGCTTTTAGCTTAGATTTGGAGCAAGGCCGAGTGAATGGGGCATCCAAAGAGACTCGAACCCATTCGTGTAGGTTTGCACGTCTAGCTTGCTAATCATTACACCAACCGAGATACCATCGGAATACATCTATAAGTCAAATAGCAATTTTCGGATATTATTTAAACAAGTGTGGAAGATTTTACTGCTAACTACGCAATATATGAATGTCAAGAAAATCTGGCGGGGTCTGCTAGCTGTAATACTGAGTGTGCTGGATTATGACCTCAAAGTTAGTGGGTTCGAACTCCAGTTGCGCTTTGACGTTCCCTTTCGGGTTAAAACCTTTGAGAAAAGTATAGAAACACCTTATCCCTAAAGCTATGGGTTAAAAAGTACCACTGCCGTCTTTCTACAAGGATAGCTTTGGCATTACGTAACCTACAAAGTTATGCTATTAAATAAAGAAAACCAAATCATCAAAGTGCTGGATATCGGCCTCAAAGGAAAGGAGTTCTAACTCCAATTACTTTTGGACTAATACCCTCGGAAAATGCATTAAAAAAATTTTGTATATTAGACTACGTGTATACAAATATACACGGGAACATAATCAACTGTTAATGACGACTTCAATAAAGAACGAATACACTTCTTTCTAAAAATATAAATCTCTCACACTTTATTTTCAAAAGGGTGATGTTTGTTGTGTGTGAGAAATGAGTGGAGACAAGGATGGACTGCTATCTTGACCCAAGTTCGTCTCTCGACCATAGCAGCACTTCCTTCGCATCTTGGCTTGGGTTGCTCAACCGGGGGTCACTAAAAGCCCAACGCCCACCGTTTGCAGCTGGTTCTCACTCTGGCATCCTGTCTCCAAATGACTCGAACCGCCCGGACACCTGGTTATATTATTTTCTGACACCCACCTGCTTCCGCTGTTCTTCCGCTTATTTACATAGGTACATCTCTTGATTGAGGGCTCGGTCGAGGGTCGATATATAACAAAACCCTTATCACCCCAGCTCTGGGTTAATGAGTATCACTTTTGTTTTTCAGTTAGGATGGCTTTGACATCAAGTATCCTCTGAAGTTTCATATGCCATTAAACAAAGAAAAGATACCAAATAATCAAAGTGCTGGATTGTGGCCTCGAAGGAACCGTGCTCGAACACCAGCTGCGGTAAGACGTTTACTTTTGAACTAATACACTCCTAAAATATATACCACCTAATCGCCTTACCAATCAGTTAAATTATATAATTATTATGCCCCAAAAAATTGATTATGAAACTGGAATAAGTATAAGAGTTTGAGACGCTTATAACCATCTAACTGATTATCAGTATCAAAAAGGAATATGGCCCAGTCGGTTGGGGCTTCAGAATACACTGACTCCCCTTCAATGAGAGTCCTGGATATATGACACCAAAAATCTGGTGGTTAGCCTCCTGTAATGCTAGAGCTTTGGGGAAAAGTTGAGTACTTATTCGTTGGCATCGTGGTGTAATGGTTAGCGTCGTAAGAAATGGACACGGCGATGCGAGTTCAAATCCTGGACGAGACTGATTGCATTTCAGATAGCACTAATACCCTTGGGAAAGGTATGAATCCAATTATTCTCACTCCACCAATTGGTAAATTGTAGGACAGACTGTTTTCTTCAGCCTTGGTGAAGCAACTAGTCTACGAGAAGGAAAACTCTGAATTCAAACCTGTTAAACTTTGACCTTGTGTCATATCCTGTTAAAATTTGACCTTGTGTCATATCCTGCCCGAGCGGAGGGGTTGGTAAATATGGGCATTCATTGGCATCGCCCTCAGGTCAACTTTGGCCGGGAATGGTAGCACCTCACAGGGTCCTATCTATGAGTCAAGTAGAAGTGTATATTTACGCTAAACTGTATTCTTTAAAATAGAACTGTTTTGACATTTAAACTGAGTACTTATGCCAAACCGAATTGTTTGAAATAGAACAGTGTATATGTATGGAAATTGGTTAAGCGTTATGTAATAAAATCCAACTAAACCAAGCCAAATGGGAACATTTATTTCAACTCGTCAAATTACTTGATTTACTTGAAGTTATAACTGCGGGTAAACAATTTATTCATTCTCTATTGCAAGTTTTTAGTAACAGCATTAGCTGATGAACTTTCATTGGAGGGTAATTTGGTAGTATGGTCAAATTTTAATCTCTTTCACAATTCTCAGTAGGTCACTTTTCACACCCATTCATGCCTAGTCTAGTATTTCTTTTGTGCTAGTTTCCTCAATTCGATGGGATTAACTGTTTTATTTCATTCGCCACATCACCTACTGTTATGTTCTACGAGTTCAAAGTTCATCGTCAGCACTGTTAACATATGACGGTGGTTTTATTCGTCCAAGTGATTTCTTGTTTGAAAATCTCAGTCGTCAACGGTTACGCCCTGAGTGGGTTTTTCTTTTTTTCGCCGTGTCTGAATTCGAAATTCGTTGCCAAACTTGTTGAGTGGGACGATAGAATTTTTGTGTGCTGATTTCGGTTCCTTGTGGCCAAACTGTTGCAGGGCGAATGCATTTTGTTGCTGCGTCTGTTCGATTCCTGTTGTGTTCTGGTTAATGAACGCTTGTAATATTAAATAAAGGACAAATCATGATATGAGAAGAAATAGAGATATTTTCTCAGGAAAAAGTATATACAATAAAGAGACTATTAGTAGACAAGAAGATAGGATTAGTGAAAGCAGAATAAAGATATAGTCCAACGATAATATTGGCTTCCGTTAACATGGTAGCAAGTAAGGTGATCTTGTGCGATCTCCAGTCTCCAACGCTCTAATACTATTCCTATAAGAAGCTGCTCTTCACTTTCTAATTTGCCCTGGTATTAGTAGCTACTGCTATATATGGCAGATGGACAAGTTCATTGTGTGGAAAAAGGTGGTGGATACCCAACACCTACATTTGTTTTTCTGCTGCATATTATTGATTTTTGCTTTTATGTAATTAATCCTCATGGAGTAGTTTGACGCTGCTAATAAAAGAGATTCAGTTTCTCTCTTGAAGTTTCCTTTTCTTAACAACATCCAGGTCGTTTCGTGTGTAATATTACTGGTTTCTCGGTTGAAACATCCATAACATTGGTTTTTTTTTATTCCTATTTCTCTTTCCTAATTTTTGCTGCTGTTCTGCTTGATTTTTCATGTACATTGCTCTGAATAGCTTCTATATTTTTTTTTTCTTTCTAATATAGTCTTAGTGGTTTTGCATTGATGAATCTATCAGATCTTTAATTCTGGGGTGTTTTATTCCTCCTACCTTTCTGGCCAAATATAGGCAATGTTATTTCTCGTTTACAAGACCGGGTGCAAAGCCATGTAATTTTCTTGTCCTTTGTTCCATTTTTCTGAGTTCTTAACCTTGTCCATTTTAAAAGTGGCCCAGAGGAACTGCTCAGATACTTATTCCTGTGATGAGATTACCGTTGCAGAACTTGGTTTTGAAAATGTTGCTTTTTTTTCTCAGTTTTGATTGGTTGCTTTCTTGGGTTTTATGGCATATCAACCTTTGTAGGCTATTTAATTCCAAATCCATGTTTATACAAATAACAAGTTCTATTTCAGATAATTCAGTTTAGCATGAGTACACAGTTTAATCGTCTATTTCAGGCTATTCAGTTTAGTCAAACAGTTCTAATTCAAACAATTCAGTTTCGTACAAGTATAGTTTTTTGTCCACAGTTAGATGTCAAAACGTTTCTATTTCAAACAATTCAGTTTAGCGAAAGTACAGTTTCAGTGTCAAAAATATGTCTGTTTCAAACAATTCAGTTTACCATAGGTATGCAGTTTAAATATCAAAACACTTCTATTTCAAATAATTCAGTTTAACTTAAGTACGCAATTTAGTTCTATTTGCCATATATACAGCATCCTATCTGGTGCTACCACTGTGGGCCAGAGTGGAAATGGGAGCAATGGTAAGGATGGGGGCTTTTTTCTTCTCAGATACTAGTTTCTTTATTTTGTTTTCATTTATGTTTGTTTGATGGTGTCTGCTTGTTAAAAGTACTTGTAATTTTCATTTTCTCCAAGTGTTCCAATGCTTTTTTGATTTGGGTGTTCGATTCCGTCTATTGTTTCCCTTTTCCTACTTTAACATTATCAGGATTGCACATTTTTCGATCCGATGTTTCATTTCTGTATCCTTGCTGCATATTCTTATGTTATATATAAGGTTCTTCACTTCTTTTTCATTTTTGTATTAGATATAGAAAGAAAGAAAGAAAGAAAGAAAGAATAAAAAATAGAAAGAAAGAAAGAAAGAAAGAATAAAAATAGAAAGAAATAAAGAATAAAAAATAGAAAGAAAGAAAGAAAGAATAAAATGAAGGAATAAACAAATAGAAAGAAAGAAAGAATAAAATGAAGAAAGAAAGAAAGAATAAAACGAAGGAATAAACAAATAGAAAGAAAGAAAGAAAGAAAGAAAGAAAGAAATGAAGGAATAAACAAATAGATATAGAAAGAATGAAAGAAAAAAGAAAGAAAGAAAGAATAAACAAAGAAAGAAAGAAAGAGAGAAAGAAAGAAAGAAAGAAAGAAAGAAAGAAAGAAAGAAAGAAAGAAAGAACGATTAGAATATTTCAGCTGAAGGACAAGAGGTAAATACAATAAATTACAAAAAAAAAAACCAAAAAAAAAACCAACGATAGTCTCATTCCAGATTCCTACCTGATTCGCAGATTGGCGTATCGTTTGACAAAATTCTTATATTAGGCTGTTCTAATTTTACGGAATGAGGATCCAAACTCAACAAATTGAATTCTTGGCTTTCGTCAAGGCGACTCTTGATACAATCCATGAACGTAAGCTGGTTAATCTTTGCTTGTTGTTTTGGAATTTGTACCCCGCTGTGCATTTTTTAAGTATATGATCAAGTGACTTCATTGCTTTAACAAATAATAACGGTGAGTATCAGTCACTAACTTTGGATTTTCTTTTCTGGTAGGGTTTGTCTTCCTGCTGCTAACTTTACTCTCCGTTTTTCCATGGCTTTCGCAACGAATTTTTTCAGAGATTCCATGATCAAATTCTATTAAACATTAAGTATTGCTATTTAACATTTGCAATTGTATTTTACTGTGTGCAAACAAATGAACCCAAACCCTTTTTAAAAAATTGCCTGGAAACTATTCACTTAAAACCGTTTTAAACATATACGATGCGCATACGATAAGTTTCCAGACTTTTTTCGTATGGGTACTTTTATTGATAGTACACACATAAAACTGTAGTCCCCTTCGAAGTAATCTCCTCTGGATGATATGCACTTGTTGTACCGTTACAAAAACTTCTGGAAGTCCTCATGGAAGTCCTCTGGTGTGAACGTGTCAATGACCTTTGTCACAACCTCTTTCATCTCCTCAATTGTTTCAAAACGACAGCCTCTGAGCTTAAGAAATAACCGAAAGTCACAGGGAGCAAGGTCTGGACTATAGGGTGGGTGAGGAACTGTCTTGATGCCCATCTTGGTCAAATAGTCTGTGAGAAGAATGGACTGGTGTATTGTCCTGGTGGAAATGCCATTGACCCGGTTTGAAGAGTGCAGGCCTCTTCCGACGGAATCTCTTCCTGAACTCCCTTAAAACCTCAACAGAATAACCCTAACCCTAACCCTTTGGCTTATCAGCTCTAGTGATCTGACTTTCTTACTCCTCCTACACCTCTCCTCATCCCTCACAGACACCCTGCCTTCCTTGAATCTCTTATGCCACTCAAAGACTGATGCTCGATTCATGCAAAATGGTCGAAAAGCAGTATTTGAAGTATTCCATACGTTTCCGTGGCATTTTTTCAAAGTTTAAAACAGAATTTTATTGCATATGGTTTTTCTAAAGTTTCGGATTGCATATTTGAAATTCACCAGCTGTGACAATCAGGGTTTAGTAGGGTGTATTTCAATTGCTGTTGTAGCTGTTCATTTGAACGTGAAATCATAAAAATTGGTCAGTCATCTCATAACATGTATAGCAATCATCATCATCATCATCATATCGTGCTGGCAGCACGGATATCCCTGACCCTCTCTCGCCACTCCTCCCTATCGTTCATCGCCCTAGGTAGGTCTTCAGGACAACAACCTGTATCCTCACATATCTGCTGAATGTACGTTCGTGCTGGTCGTCCTGCTTTTGCGCGGCAGTGTGTGGGGGTCCATAAGAGTACATCTCTTATGAGTTCATCTCTGCTTCTCCAGCAATGTCCTGCATGTCTGGTTCGCCTAACTTGAATAGTTTTCGTGATAGGGGGCAGGTGGCCGTACAGTTGGTGTCTTGTGGGGTGTTGCTGCCAGGACTTGTTCAGGATTGCACGCAGCATTCTTGTGTAATTGCCATCTAGTTTCTTCTCCAGCCGTTTTGTTAGCGTCCATGAAGTGCATCCATATAGCAGTATCGATGTGACCGCTGCCAGGAAGAAGCTGCGTTTCATTTTATCGGTTAGGTCTGATTTCCATATAGTCGATAGCCTATTGATAGCTGTCCATGCTTTCGTTAACCTCGTTTCGATGTCCTTTTCGGTTGATTCGACGCTGCTTCCTAGGTACGTGAATTTGTCTACTAGTTTAAGAGAGGTTCCTTTTAGAGTGGAGATGTCCCCTGTTTGGTTATAGCACATATATTCCGTTTTGTGTGCATTAACATGGAGGCCTATGCTTGCTGCTGCTCGTTCCAAACTATGCAGAAGTGTTTCGGCTTGGTCAGGTGTATTTGCCAGTATCGCTATGTCATCGCCGTAGTCGGCGTCGATAATTATTGTTGCGGGGTATCTTCTGCTTCTTTTCTTCGTCAGTTCGAAGCCATTCTCTTTGATTTTGTCAATCGATGTTCTAAGTATGTAGTCTAGACAAATGATAAAGAGATACGGAGCCAGCGTGTCCCCTTGTAGTACTCCTGCTACAATGTCGAAGTATTCTGTGTCTCCATGTCTACATCAATTTTAAATGCCCATACAAAAAAAAGACTCGAAACTTATCGTATGCCCCTCGTATATTGAATATCCGATTTCTAAACTCATTTTTAGATAACTTTTTTGAACGAGCCTGAGGTCATTATTTTGCACACAGTTAAATGATTTCATTTTTTTTATATTCAATACGAATATTGGCCATTCGGCTGGGGCTAAAAAGTACACAGACTGCATTTCTGCAGAGGGGTAATCCCTCCCTAATGAGCGTCCAGGTTATGATACAAAATAATCGGATGGTGAGATTCCAAGCACCAGATAGGGTCATGTCAATAGGACAAATAGAACTAAACTGTATACTTATGCTAATCTGAATTACTTGAAATAGAACTCTTTTGATATTTAAACTGTGCATTGATACAAAACTGAACTGTTTGAAATACAACTGTTTTTGACATTTAAACTGTAGTACGCTAAACTGAATTGTTCGAAATAGAACTGATTTGACAACTGTATGCGGACAAAAACTACACTCATAATAAACTGAATTGTTTGAATTAGAACTGTTGAGTAAACTGATTAGCTTGAAATAGAAAATTTTTGACAATCAAATGGTGTACGCATGCTAGACCGAATTGTTTGAAATATAACTGATTATGTGTATAAAAATGGATTTGCCGGTACATAGCCTTCAAAGGTTGATATGCCATAAAACCCCAACAACCAAACCAAACCAAACCAATCGATACGAATAATTCTATTTACTGTTGATTATTTATTTGCACACAGTTTAATGTTTTTAAGTATTGCTATGCATCACTAAAAATTCAATTGCCCAGTCAGCTGGGGCTGTAGAATACACTGACTGCACCTCTGCAGAGGGGTAAGACCCCCCCCAAACGAGTGTCCTGGATATGACACTAAACAATCTGATGGTGAGGTTCCAGCAGTGCTGGAGCTTTGGGGAATGCGGAGTACCCCTTCATTGCCATTGCTCCCAGGTCCACTCTGGCCCGGAGTGGTAGCACCTGACAGGGTCCTATCTATGGATTAAATAGAACTAACAGCATACTTATGCTAAAATTAATTGTTTGAGTAAACTGAATAGCTTGAAATGGAAATGTTTTTGATAATTAAACCGTACTTACATTTAAACTACGTGCTCATGCTTAACTGAATTATTTGAAATAGAACTGTTTTTTGACATTAAAACTGTATTTACACTTAACTGAATTGTTACATATAACTGCTTGAATAGTTTGAAATAGAAATGTTTTTGACAAACTGTGTACTTATGCTTAACTGAATTGTTTTAAATAGAACAGATTATTCACATAAAAATGGATTTGGCGTTAAATAACCTACAAAGGTTGATATGCCATAAAAACCAACAAACCCAACCCAACCCTAAAAATTCAATTAAACATCAGTCATTTGCTTGCACATAGTTAAATGTGTTGTATAATTTGGTGATGTCCGTCATAATTATACAGATACTGATATGAAAACAGGCGGACATTGTCGTTTCAGATACGAACGGGTTTATTAATTTCTTGACTTCGGTTCCAGGCGACACGAAGAGAGAGGCACAATTCTTAAAAGTCTATGCTAACCATACTATGCTGACCATACGATACTGACCCCACCACCCTACCCAACGCGCGGTGCATCTTGTGATGTTCAAGATCTCTGTCGGTAGAGGTCCGAAAAACCCAACTACATCTTTCAACGGTCAAAATCCAACTCTCGCGTCAATGATCCAATCTCAACTGACGCCTTTTCAAAATCCTCTTTTCAGGGCATGACGTCATCCACACTCCGGCCCAATTTCCTGCCTGGGGGGGTTTATTATGACAAATGGTGATTGTCATATCCTTTGCGCGCGAGCGTAAAAGTGCTATAATTAACCATGCACCCGGACTCTTAACCCGAACTGAATGATATAATATGATTAACGTAGAAGGATTAATTTTAAAAAAATGATTCCTTAATCATATAACGAATGATCAAACAATTCTATTTCAAACAATTCAACTTAGCATGTCATCAATGCTTAATAGTTCCAAGTATGCTGGGTATAACTATCATAAGTCTTTTTGTAACATAGCCATACATGAATATGTGAAATGTACATAGAATGTTCATAACTCATATATAGATAACATGGGAATCCTGAAACACTAAAAACACTTACGACTTCTTAGTTCAGGTACGAAACTTTTAATTACCTTTCAGTTAAAAGGTTTTTCGACATGAGGAAGAGAGAGACACAATCTTTCTAGGACGACTTTTCCATCTGCCACCCTCCACACCATCGCGTGCAGCACCCGCCGCAAGGCCTCGGCGAGCTTCGAAAATCAACCGTCTTCTTCGGACGCTAAAACTCAACCCTCTCACTTTTCTCAAATCCCCAAAATCCTCCGCGCACGCTTCCGGTGCATGATGACCCTCACATCCCCCTATCTGGGATTTCATTTGTGACACCTCTGAATGACACATCCTACCTGCAGGCGCGTGAGCACCTGCGCTCATGCTGCACCTAACTAACCCATGCGCTAAGCGAAAGGTTCTCAACCTAACTAAACCGAAAGGCAAGATATATAAAACGAAATCGCTCGGCCATTATATTACAATTTATTTACAAACAGTTAAATGATCATAGAATCCAATTTCAAAAATCAGTTTACCATAAGATCATTCTTTTTTACACAGAGTTAAATATAGAAACAGTTTTATCGCACACAACCCAGTTTTGCATATATCTAAAGTTCAAATTTTATTTGACCCATAGATAGGACCCTATCAAGCGCTACTACTCTGTCCAGAATGGTCCAAGGGTGATAGCAATGAACAAGTACTCTGCGATCCCCAAAACTCTGAAGCCCCACAATCAGATTGTTTTGTGTCATATCTAAGACCCTCATTAGGGGAAGTCTTACCCCTCGGTAGATATATTGTCAGTAATTCCACAGCCGACTAGGCCAGGAAATCTGATGAATAATAAAGGCTATCAAGACTGCAGCATTGTTAATCGGACTCTTGTGTGAAAAACCTTGCAAGGAGTGAAATAATATCAATGGATGACAGTGATATCAGTCGTAGTTGGAACCCTTGTAATCCTTAACCAGATGTTTGAAAATGAAAAAAGAAAACAGGAAATGAGAGAAAGAAATGAAACTATTAAGACCACAGCACTGCTGAAAATGGCTATTTTACTTAGAAGACTATTGAAGAGCTGATGGCCGCTAGATTTTGGGTGTTTCGGAAGCAATACTGATATATGATAATATAATTTTTTTTTGTCCAGTCGGCTGGGGCTCTAGAATACACTGACCGCACCTCTGCATGGGAGTAAGACCCCCCCCCGATGAGTTTCCTAGATTTCACACTAAACAATCTGATGGCGAGGTCCCAGTAATGCTGGGGCCTTGGGGAATACGGAACACCCCTTTATTGCCATTGCTCCAAGGTCCACTCTGGCCCGGCGTGGTAGTACCTGATAGGGCCCTAACTATGGATTAAATAGAACTAACGGGATACTTATGCTAAACTGAATTATTTGAGTAAACTGAATAGCTGAAATAGAAATGCTTTTGAAAATTGAACCGTGCTTACATTTAGACTGCGTGCTTATGCTAAACTGAATTATTTGTAATCAAACTGTTTTTTGACATTGAAGCTGTATTTACACTAAACTGAATTGTTTAACATAGAACTGTTTTGACATGTAACTGTGTGTAAACAAAATCTGTACTTATACTAAACTGAATTAGCTGAATTAGAACTGCTTGACTAAACTGAATAGCTCGAAATAGAAATGTTTTTCACAATTAAACTGTACTTACATTTAAACTGCGTACTTATGCTAAACTGAATTATTTGAAATTGATCTGTTTTTGACATTGAAACTGTACTTACACTAAACTGAATTGTTATATATAACTGCTTGCATAGTTTGAAATAGAAATGTTTTTGAGAATTAAACTGTATACTCATGCTAAACTGAATGTTTTAAATAGAACTGATTATTTACATAAGAATGGCTTTGGCGTGAAATAACTTACAAGGGTTG
>CAUZXS010006340.1:167500-170000 GCA_963585895.1 Sepioteuthis lessoniana
CAACTTTGATATATTTTTAAACAAAGAAATCCATGATTGTCTGTTTATTAGGAGACACAGTCAAATGGTTCCAAGTATTGCTATTTTAGACTACTATTTCAAATTAGCTTCACAGTGAAAGGGTTTCAAGTATTAATGGGCTTGTGTTATTTTTAAAGGATTGGACTACGGAATTGGGGTACGCGAGTTCGAATTCCAGTCGCGCTAATACGTTTACTAGTACCACTACTGTCCTTCTAAAAATGGATAGATTTGGCATTAAATAACCCGAGAAGGCTGATATGCTATTAAAAAACAAATAAACAAAATCAACTATTACTATTTGATACTAATTCTATTCTATATTACTGATTCATTTGCACATCGTTCTAACCAAACAATTATTTCTTTGTGCACAATTATAAGATGTCGAAAAATTCCTATGACGAATAATTTGCGCAAACTTGTGTTTGGTGGATTGGTTGGTTAGTTTTTGGGTTTTATGACATATCAATCTTTGTTGGTTATTTAACGCCAAATTGTGTTTATATGTATATACATTCAACCAAAGGTTTCTTAACGAATACTTAGTAGGTACAATTTTCTATGAGCAGGATTTCATTTGTTTACACATGATTAACAAGTTATAATTCGTTATATTTTTTCGTACAACCCTGTCTCTCGTCAGAAGTACAGAACGTCATCTATTTTGACGTTTTCGAACAAATCGGTTAAATTATTTACTTTGAAAAATCGCTTTCTGATGACAGCGAAAACTCTGCATTCTATAAGAATGTGTTTAACCGTGCAAGTTGTCTGACACGTCAAACACTGTGGTTGTAGTTCCCGTTTCAGTATGAACGAGTGAGTAAGCCTTGTATGACCAATGCGCAATCGGGATATAACGACTTTTTTCTCTTCTTGATTTCCTAAAAGCTGGTCTCCATTCTCCCAATGTGGGCTGAATTTGCAAGAGTTTATTATGGATGTTCATGTCCCATCGTTGTTGGCAATTTTTGTGAATGAATTTACTGATTGTCAGTTTCAAATCGGTATATGGGATGGAGAGAACTTTAGGGCTTAGATCAAAGGCCGATTTGGCAGCCGAATCTGCTCTTTCGTTTCCTCTCACTCCGATATGGCTTGGAATGCAACACAAAATAATTTTTTTATGACTAGACATTGAGTGAAGTCTACTGAGCAGTTTAACAATTAATGGGTTCTCCAGCTTTTTATTTTCTACTGATATTAATACACAGAGCGAGTCAGAGAATATGATAAATTTGTTATGTTTGTCCCTAGAAATGATGTTGAGAGCAAGGTCAATAGCACATACTTGTATTTTTTTAAGTATTCAAATCTAACATTAATTATTTATTCACAGTTTTATGGTTTAAAGTAAGAATTCATATTAAATGATAAGTTTTTGCACACGGTTTTCTATATTCAAGGGGATTACTTCGAACGGGACTAGAGTTTTCATCAATAAAAGTGCCCATACGAAAAAAGTCTGGAAACTTATCATATGCACCTCGTATTAGTAAAGTTGTAAAGTTGGCGATCATAGTCTAGGGCAACCGGAAGGCTCCCTTTTCAATAGCTACTACACCGAGGTGTAAGGGAGGGCGCTACTCCTTTCCATGGATTGCTCCACTTTTCCCTTGATACGTACCTTATAATGCTGAGTGTTAAGCAAGGAGTTATCAAGTACCATTTTTAAGGTCTTTGGTATGACCTGACCTGGGATTGAACCCAGGTCTCCCGGACCATCGGCAAACACTCTATCCACTATTCATTTAATTTATAATATTTTCCATCCTTCTCGCATTTCCACGTAAATCCATTGCATAAGCAAAGTAGAAAAAGTTTTTAAAAAATTATAAAACAAATAAAATAAAATAAAATGAACCAATGCAAAATAATTTATATCTCAGTAAAAGGCCAGATAGCATCTTCCTCTGTTCCCGTAAACCAATCGATCTTTTTTATTTTTATTATTCTTTTTTTTTTTGTTGTTGTTGTTGTTCTTGATGCCTATGAACACATCGACTGTAAAAGCAACGCTCGGGACTAAATGTTAATATTTTCTGTTTGTGAAATATGTTCTAACTTAGAGCCGTTGGGAACGATAAACTGAGTGGTAGACATTTTTTCCCATGATGCCTTAGCGGAAATTATCTAGTTCGGTCCATCGTCAGGTTCAATGAAAATATTTTTGGTGTTTATTTTCTTTTTTTTTTTCATTTAAATAAACCTTGAGTTTATTTTTTATTAGAAAAAAGAAGTATTTTGTTTCAATTCACTTCAGGAGTTGTCAAATATTCTATACAACTAATTGAAATATTTTAGTACATTGCTTCTCTTAAAAACTTCCTGAATAATCATGTTCAACTGTATTACTCACATTCAGTGGATAATCATATCTTTTTTTATGATAATTATTATAATGATTAGTAAAATCTCACACTAGATGATTTGGACATGGCTCCGAAAGGGAAACTTTAAAAGAGAAAATAATCTC
>CAUZXS010006340.1:177500-187500 GCA_963585895.1 Sepioteuthis lessoniana
GCATATATATATACATATATATATATATATATATATATATATATATATATATATATATATATATATATATATTAAGAAAAATTCATAACAACGTAATCCAAGTAGAAGGAGAGAATTATTGAGAAGATGTTGATAATATAGCGTTTCGGTTCGAATGAACCATTATCAGGGCTATGAGGGATGATATTAGTGATGTTAAATCAACAATGGATGTTTGAAAGAGCAAAATACAAAAACCTAGGGGAAATTTGTAAAAGAAGAAAAAGTTAGCCATTTAATTATATATATATATATATATATATATATATATATATATATATATATATATATATATAGCCGTTTAATTATATATATATATATATATATATATATATATGCAAAAAACATTCATATATTTTGTGCATGTACAAAAAAGCTAGCTCCCACATATATAGCATATGCATATGCGTGTGAGCGTTTATGTGTGTGTTTCAACGCAGTAGTACAAACCCACACACACACACACACACACACACATATATATATATTTAGAGAGAGAGAGAGAGAGAGAGAGAGAGAGAGAGAAAGATAGCAAAAACGGTACAAAAATGTATCCAAATACTAGAAGCAATTCAGCTTAAAAAAAAACAAGTTAGGCCCACATTGAACAAAATTTCGAATTTCGGAGCCACTGTACTTAAATGTATCGATTATAAGTGCATAGTTCGACAGCCTCGGCAACTCATTGTCACGGGATTCCTTATCAGTAAAGTCTACTCATTCAAACCAATGGACAATGTGTTCAAACTTGACCTTAACAGCGCGATGAACATTGTCATTCAAAATATTATTCATCACTAAAAAAGATCTCGTAATCTATTGCATTGTTGAATCCAAGACTCCGACAAAAACAGATGAAGGCTTTGTTAGATTTCTCTGTTTAATAGCTATTAGCCATCGTGGGTAATTTAATGCCAAAGCAATCCTTCTAGAAGAACAGCAGTGATGCTATTGAACCTATAGATGGGAGGATAAGGGGGTTCATACATTTCCCAAATGTATTTGTCTTAAATGGACCGTAATAGCGCGATGGGAGCACGAACTCACAGAGATTCTGGAGTCCAGCGCTTTAACCATTACACTCCCACCAATAACCGATGAAGCTTTAACCTACTTGTATGTTGGTGAACGTCGTCGAGGGTGACTCGAAGGCTTCCTTTTCATTAGCTACAACACTGATATGTAGGGAAGGGCGCCATTTCTTTTCTTGATTGCTCCACTTTACCCTTGATAGTACCATACAATGTTGAGTGTTAAGCAAGGAAATTTCAAGTACGATTTTTTTTAGTCTTTGCTACGAATCGATCTGGGATTGAATCCCTGTCTTTCGGGCCATTCGTGAATATTCTACCCAATAGGTCAATAGTAAACGTACATGTAATTGGCTGGTAACTTCAAAGATTTTGGACAATTGTTAACCAGCTATCATACATATTTGCTACTTATCACACACGAGCAAGAATGTCTCACAAATAAATCCAGTCAAAAATCGTTTCTGAAATATGTCTACAAGAACATATATTGCTTTAATTCACTATATATATACAGTAGCAAATTATTTGACCCTGAGAGAATTTTTGCACTTTTACACACACATTAGTCAAGTTACTTAAGTTGGTGACCGTAGTCGGAGGGAGGGGGTGAGCCGAAGGCTCCCTTTCAATAGCTACTACACCTTGGTGTAGGGGTAGGCACTACTCCTGTCCCTGGATTACTTCACTTTACTCTTGATACATACCTTATATCGCTGATTGTTAAGCAAGGAGATATCAAGTACCATTTTTAAAGTCTTTAGTATGACTTGACCTGGGATTGAACCAAGGTCTACTTGGCCATTGGCAAACACTAGATCAACCAGAAAGATATTCAGACTGATACACTGAACTATGAACTTTGAGGGATAGATTCATTCATTTGCTATATATATATATAGTCTTCCCTACGAACAAGATATGATACTTGTCAATTTTTAATGGGAATTTAACAGACATACCATTTTTTATTTATAAATAAAGGAATTATACGTTGTAAATTGAATTACCATGACAAGAAAATCCGGCAAGCACTGCATGTGACATACGGAACTATTGGACAGCTTTTTCGACCTTATTAGGTATCATCAGCTGTGTATACCGTGATATCCACCACTGGAAATCTCTCCTGTCACTACAAAATGCAGAGCCGAAACTAACTCTGAGCTACTGGTCCGGATCGTACAGAAGCGATGCCAAATCAACTAGTTATGGCAATTGGGTGGCTAATTAACCTGAACGTGTCTTGTAGTTACATCTGTACTCTTAAAGAAGACATGTATGCGTATCTCCAATTCTCTTGGGAAGGCGTAGCCCTGGAGGTGACTTTGTCCTCTATAAGAGTACGGATATAACTTCCAATTAATTAACCGCGCATTTACCATAATTTTTTTAGTTGGCATCGCTTTTGTGTGATGTAGAAGAGTTGCTCATTGATAGAGTTTCGACTTTGCATTCTGTGGTGGCTGGTTTGATTTCCAGTGGGGAAGATCACGGTTCACCCTGATGATGGGTTTTAATAAGATAAAAAAAAGTCCTGTTGTGCCGCATGTCGCTCGCAGTACTGGCCGGATTTTCTTGTTTTAGGAATTCAACTCATTGGAATTTATCAGATTTGAATTCAAAGTAATCCTTTTTCTTAAACAAGGCTCTATGACACGATTGAAGAGAACAGTCTGTTCTACTGTTTGTATCTATATCTTGCCCAAAGGTATTAATATTGGTAAATGGAAATAGTCTCGACTAGGATTTGAACTCGTGTCCCTCTATTCATTTATCAAGAACGACTCGCATTTTGTGAATATACGAAAAGCTTTTATGCGTCTGTGTGTGTGTGTGAGGATAAATATTTCAGTTACCGAGAATGAATTCTTCTTAAAAATACGAGTAAGATGGCAGTTTCTATTATGACGTCAGTGTCTCGAGACAATCAAAATTAAGTTAGGATAGGGCTAACCCTTGCCTTGGACTGACAATCGCATAGAGGAAAAAAAACTAACCGTCACCAAACACTCTCGACTCTACGCCTATTCTATCCCAACTCAAATATGTATTTTCAATTATTGACATAGATTTCTTTTTAATTATAAAAATAGCAAACGTGATTTTATATATATATATATATATATATATATATATATATATATATATATATATGTAATATATATGCTCCCCCACCCCTGTAGGGTTGAACTCTCTAGGAAGTAAATGGTTGCCACTAGCGTAATGCAAGGATCTTCATATGAATCGACCTCCCGGTAGCCGTTAAGCGGATATGTTAACAAAAACAAATGTGTTACATAAGAGTTTAAATTTCCTTCGCTTGCGCAAGTTTACTCGTGGCTGAGTGGTAGAATGTAGGATTGGTGTTTGAGTCAACCGGGTTTCGATCCCAGCTTCGGGATTCTAGCCTGTTTAGCCACACTGAAGAGTTCTGATAGAACGAAACAGGTCTGTCTGTGGATGAAAAAATATATATGTGTGGGTGTATAAATGCTCTATCATTCATATTGAGCACTGTTTGATAATATTGCAATATTTAGTCCTCCATTAACTTAACAAGTGAGCTACTATGAACAGTAAACCTCTAATATATATATATATATATATATATAAAATGTCGGACATTGCTAAAGAAAAGTATGATATTAAATCTAAAATTTTGCTGTGGCATTAATTGTAAAGTTTCTTTCCAAAGAGAATTTATCAGCTACTATTAGAATATTTTCCATTCAAAAAATATTTCTTTAAATAGGTCAGGCATTTGGTTAGTGTCGATTCTATCGTTGATCCATTCAAATCTTCGTACGAATCAATTGAGTTCTTGATGCAGTGAATTCAAGAACGTATATATATATATATATATATATATTCATATATATGATTACTGACTCAGAAAGAATCAACCAAGGTTTCACGTAACCGGACGTTTCTGACGACATACATATATATGCGTGCAAGGTATGTTAATTCATTCATAAGTATATATTAGCTATCATGAACTATGCATTCCGTGATATCCCCCACTGGATATCGAACCAGTGACCTCACAATGTAGAACATATATATATATATATATATATATACGTTCAAGGTATGTTAATTAATGTGAACTCGACAGCAAGGTTGGCAAATACACTATATATATATATATATATATATATATATATATATATATATATGTGTGTGTGTGTATATATATATATACATATATATAGAGAGAGAGAGAAAGGGGAGAAATTAAAATTAAAATAAATGAATAAATAAATAATAATAATAATAATAATAATAATAATAATAATATTAAACGACTAATAAACAATATCTCACACGACAAAACTTGGACATGGCTAAGAAAAGGAAACTTTAAGAGAGAAACAGAATCTCTCCTAATAGCAACACAAGACAGCGCCATAAGAACCAATCATATCAAAGCAAAAATAGATAAGACTCAACAAAATAGCAAATGCAAGCTATGTGGTGACAGAGATGTAACCATCAATCATATAATAAGCGAATGCAGCAAATTAGCACAGCGGGAGTATAAGGCGAGACACAACTGGGTCGGTAAGGTGATTCACTGGGAAATGTTTAAGAAATTTAAATTCGACCATTCTAACAAATGTTATATGCACAACCCAGCACCTATCCTAGAAAATGCCACGCATAAACTCCTAACATACAAACGGATCACCTAATCCCGGCCAGAAGACCAGATTTATTAATAATCAACAAAAAAAAAAGAGAGAACTTTGCTGTCCCGGCTGACCACAGAATAAAACTGAAAGAATGTGAAAAGAAGGATAAGTACCTCGACCTTGCTAGGGAATTGAAAAAAAACTGTGGAACATACAGGTGACAATTATACCAATTGTAATTGGTGCATTAGGAACAGTAACTAAAGGATTGCTAAAGGGACTAGGGGACTTGGAAGTTGCGGACTGGTGGAGACCATCCAAACGACAGCATTGTTGAGAACGGCCAGAATACTAAGAAGAATCCTGGAGACTTGAGGAGACTTGCTCTCACTCAGACTCCAGTGAAAAACTATCGGCTAATGCTGATGTGAAAAGCTCTAATGAGTGAATAATAATGATGATAGTAATAATGATGATAATGATATATGAGTTTTCCCACACATGCACGGATAGATAGATAGATACAATGTTTACCGTCTGAAGATTGCAGTAATACTCTAATGATTCCTGAGGACTCTTTATTCATAAATACAGCCAACTCTGCTATATATAAGTAAGTAAAGTTGGCGACCGTAGGGCTCCTTTTTCAATAGCTACTACACCGAGGCGTAGGGGAGGGCGATACTCCTTTCCCAGGATTGCTCCACTTTATTCTTGATACGTACCTTATATTGCTGAGTGTTAAGCAAGGAGGTATCAAGTATGATTTTTAAAGTCTTTGGTATGACACGACCTGGGATTGAACCCCGGTCTCCCGGATCATTGGCGAACACTCTACCCTCTGGGCCAGTGAGCTGGGTATAAATAGAGAGAGAGAGGTATATAGAGAGAGCTTGTGTGTGTGTGTGTGTGTGAATGTACTTGTCTTAGTGCATCTGTTCGTTAATCTTCGATTCTGTTTTTCAAACATTCATTTCCCTCAATTTCCTTTGTTTTCGTTATTATTATTATTATTATTTATCAACTCACATTATATTACATTTTTTTTCTTATTGTCCCCTTTTTTTCTCCCTTATTTTTCGCTTTTTCTTTCGTCTTTTTTTCCTTGTTTTTTTTTTTTTCTTGTTTGTTTTTCATCATTTTTCTTCATTTTGCCCTCGTATACGTTTCTTTTTTCCTCTTACAACAGATTATTTTATATATTTTCTTCTTTAGATTTTCCTCTTTTCAACGATTTCTTTCCATCTTTTTCATTTTTTTGTTTTTGTTTTTTATCCATTCTCTTTCTTTCCATTCTTGAGCCTCTTTTCCTCTATTCACTAAAAAAGTATCGTGATGTATGTCCCGAATACGTCATTCAAACATTTGTGGTCTTCTTTACTTTCGCTAAATCGTTGATGTAAATGCTATTCAACAAACAACTCTAGCCTGACCGACTTTACTAAATAGACGACACGAAACGTCTTCAGTAAAGTTTGGATAGAATCCAGCGCCCAGCCATTTTACGCAGGAACAAGGCCATTTCTTTCGATCATAATAAAGAAGTTGTCTAGCACCTATTCTCTTCTCTGAAGATGGGTCAAGTATCAGCCTTCAGATGTTTGACTTGAATCTATCAGTCCTGTCTGTGGAATTCAACTCGGTCAGCTTGGTGTAGCTTTGGACTAAGAACAGACTGATCGACTGGGAAATATCCGTTTACTTAGAGCACACCATTCGAACTGTGGATCAAAAATATGTTTTCGGGTACACATTTCCGTATCCAGTGGGAAATCATTAACCATATTGGTTAATGATTTTATTCAGAGACATTTTCTCATTAGCAGTCATTGGACTAAATGGTAAGTAAGTATAAAGTTGGTGACCGTAGTCGAGGCTCCCTTTTCAATAGCTGTTGGGGAGGGAGCTACTCAATTCTGGATTGCTCAACTCTACCCTTGAACTGTACCTTATAAAGCAAAGAGTTAAGCAAGGAGGCATCAAGTATAATTTTTTGAGTCTTTGGTATAACTCAACCTGGGATTAAACCTCTTTCTCCGAGACCACAGGAAATGCTAATGGATGTTCTCAAAAAAGAAAAACGCCTTTAGCCAATAGAAAGACAAGTTGACACGGTAGCTTATCTCTTCTATACATCTCTTATAAACACAAACACACACACACACACACACACTCTCTCTCTCTCTCTATCTCTCTCTCTCTCTCTCTCTCTGTTTACTGGTGTACCTTTTTTCAAGGAAATCTATTCTCATTGGTCCTTTTGTCTCACCGAAGACTGTCTACATTATGTTCTTTATTGACCACTGCACCCGGGACATTTTCTTTACCAGAGAGTCAATATGTTTCTTTTCCATGGGCTGACTTTTCGACTCAAGACCATTGTGGTACACCTATTTGTAAAGAATTCTTTTTAGTAAAACGTGCTTCTTAGAGCATATCACACATTCTTATGTAAATTTAACAGGGATTGCAGTACTCAGCCGCGAGGAGATGATGAGAGACCATTGTGCAAGCTTGTCGCACACTGTATGATTTTCCGCCATTTTGAATTGCTTCAAATTATTGTTTTGCGAAATTGAAATAGCTTCTGCTTTAAACCAAAATTTAGAAAAATGTAGAGCTTATATTTAGTTGTCTAAATTTCTTAGATGAAGCTTGATGATTTTTGTCATTAAGAGTTTTTGGACTATAGTCAACATCTTTATTGTTATTTCTCAACGTTTCAGCCGATATGTCCTCTGGCCTTCTTCAGGTGTTTATCGAACTCGGGAACCTTCACGGAACTTCGAACTACGTCCTTTATTGAATCCACGGGGTCGACTGTCCTGATTCCGTTAGCCACAACCAGGTACAAGTGATAAGTATTCCTGTATTGTTACTCGCCTGTAGTGAGGATTGAACCAGCAACCTCCAGATGATTGTCTCCTTAGAAGCTTAGGTAACCAACGCCTATAACCGTTACGTTGGAGATTGAGTGACAGCAAGTCTCCTCAAGTCTCCAATACTCTTCTTAGTATTCTAGCCGTTTTCAATAATGATGTTGTTTGGATGGTCTCCACTCGTTCGCCAACTTCCAAATCCTTCATGCCCTTTAGTGATCTTTTAGTTACCGTGCCAAAAGCACCAATTACAATAGGTATAATTTTCACCTTTATGTTCGATAGCTTTTTCAATTCTCTAGCAAGATCGACGTACTTATCTCTATTTTCACGTTCTTTCAGTTTTATTCTGTGGTCAGCCGAGACAGCAAAGTTGACAATTTTGCAGATTTTCTTTTTTTTTTTTTTGGGGTTAATTATGATAAGGTGGAAAAATCCTACTAGCATACGGCATACCTAAACAAAACCGTAGCAGCAATAACGATTCTCTATAGAAACACCAAAGTAAAAGTACGATCACCAGATGGAGACACAGATTACTTCGACATTGTAGCAGGAATACTACAATGGGACACGCTAGCTCCATACCTCTTTATCATTTGTCTAGGCTACGTACTTAGAACACCGATTGACAAAATCAGAGAGAACGGCTTCGAGCTGACAAAGAAAAAAAGCAGAAGGTACCCCGCAAAAACAATTACCGACGCCGACTACGCCGATGACATAGCGATACTGGCAAATACACCCAACCAAGCCGAAACACTACTGCATAGTTTGGAACGAGCAGCCGCAGGTATAGGACACTATGTCAGTGCACACAAAACGGAATATATGTGCTATGATCAAACGGGGGACATCTCCACTCTAGAAGGAACCCCTCTTAAACTAGTAGACAAATTCACTTACCTAGGAAGCAGCGTCGCATCAACCGAAAAGGACATCGACACGAGGTTAACGAAAGCATGGACAGCTATCAATAGGCTATCGATTATATGGAAATCAGACCTAACCGATAAAATGAAACGCAGTTTCTTCCAGGCAGCGGTCGCATCGATACTGCTATATGGATGCACGACATGGACTCTGACAAAACGGCTGGAGAAGAAGCTAGATGGCAATTACACAAGAATGCTGCGAGCAATCTTGAACAAGTCCTGGCGGAAACACCCTACTAAACACCAGCTGTACGGCCACCTGCCTCCTATCACGAAAACTATTCAAGTTAGACGAACCAGACATGCGGGAGGTGCCCGTGGTGTAGTCGTTATCGCCGTAGGAAATGAACACGGCGATACGAGTTCAAATCCTGGACGAAACTGATTGCATTTCACATAGCACTAATACCCTTGGGAAAGGTATGAATCCAATTATTCTCCCTCCAGCTATGGGTAAATAGTAGGATAGACTAGGTTCTTCAGCCTTGGTTAGGCAACTAGTCTAGGAGAAGGAAAACTCTGAATTCAAACCTGTTAAACTCCGCTTAAAAATTGACCTTGTGTCATATCCTGCCCGAGCGGAGGGGTTGGTAAATAGTACCAGACATGCGGGACACTGCTGGAGAAGCAGGGACGAACTCATAAGTGATGTACTCTTATGGACCCCCACACATGGCCTTGCAAAAGCAGGACAACCAGCACGAACATACGTTCAGCAACTATGTGAGGATACAGGATGTTGTCCAGAAGACCTGCCTGAGGCGATGAACGATAGGGAGGAGTGGCGAGAGAGGGTCTGGGATATCCGTGCTTCCAGCATGACATGATGATGATGATGATGGTGATTATAAGGTCTCGTCTTTTGGCCGAGATTAGGTGATCCATTTGTATGTGAAAGTCCCATAGGTGTTTGTGTGTGTCATTTTCCAGGACAGGTGCTAAGTTGTGCATATACCATTTGTTTGCATGGTCAAATTTCAATTTATTGCACATTTCCCAGTGGATCACCTTGCCCACCCAATCGTGTCTCGCCTTATACACCTTCTATGCTAATTTGCTGCATTCGCTTATTTTGTGATTAATCAGTTCGTCTCTGTCACCGCAGAGCCTACATTTACTGTTTTGTTGCGTCTTATCTATCGTCGCCTTGATATGATTGGTTCTTATGGCGCTGTTTTGTGCTGCCATCACGAGAGATTCTGTTTCTCTCTTAAAGTTTCCTTTTCTTAGCCATGTCCAAGTTTTGTCGTGTGAGAAGTTGTTTATTAGTCGTTTAAAACGCCCTTTGAGTTGTTTCCCTTCCCATTATTATTATTATCATTATTATTATTATCATTTCCGAAGGAGAACAATCAGACATTTGCAATTAAAAAAACGTAAAAAATAAAAAAAATAAAAAAAAATAAAAGTATTTTGACGTATTTGAGACCCTTCTATATTGGCCAAATTTTGGACTGATTTTGCAGAACATAAGCAGC
>CAUZXS010006340.1:192500-257500 GCA_963585895.1 Sepioteuthis lessoniana
GGAATTGGTGTGCCAGATTCAAAATCTGACCGACGATTCTCAGGTTTCACTTCAGAAAACTCTGAAATCGAAATTTCAAACAACATTGAATAAACTTAGATGGCGGTGTAAGGCCCATTACTCCACTTAATCTTACAGACCTCGAGGAACGGACAATATATATATATATATATATAAAGGGTGACATGAAAAAAAAAACAGAACCCATAAACTTTCTTATCATTTCTACAAAAATAAAGCAAAATAATTTTAATTCTTTTCCTTGGTAGACCAAGACATGTTGGGGAATACTATGGTCCCAATTTTTCATGCACAGAATCTACTTGATATCCTGAAAAAAAGAAATGCTAGATTTAAATTTCTGAATTTCAGTCAAAAATATATGGGTTCTGTTTTTTTTTTTTTTTTTTGGTCACCCTATATATATATATATATATATATATATATATATGAAATTACGGTCTTGATGGGTCTATTACTAGAAGTTATATATATATATATATATATATATAAAACTTCATGTAATAGACCCATCAAGAACGTAATTTTTAGAATGTAGGTTTTAGTTCTGAAGCCATCGCAGCATTGAGCACTTTTTATGTCACTTTTCAAACGTGTATTTTTATGTTTGTACATGCACTACATTGTTTGATAGATTTTTGGTTACATTACTTTGTGTGCTATTAACTGTTTTGAAAAATCCTAAGTTCAAAGAATTTCCTCATGAACATATTGATTATATTTATAGTTGTAACAACGATAATAGTGCTAATTGTGAATACAAATCCGCCTACAAATTCCCGAACACCAAAATTCATATAACTATGATATCTCAGAATAAAACTCCTATGTGACTTTGGCATACACACGGATCACCTAATCTTGGCCAGACGACCAAACCTAATAATAATAAACAAGAAAAAGAGGACTTGCAAAATTGTCCACTTTGCTGTCCCGGCTGACCACAGAATAAAACTGAAAGAATGGAGAGAAGGATAAGTACCTCGACCTTGCAAGGGAATCGAAAAAACTATGGAACATGAAGGTGACAATTAAACCAATTGTTATTGGTGCATTTCGAACAGTAACTAAAGGATTATTGAAGGGACTGGAGGACTTGGAAGTTGACAGACGAGTGGAGACCATCCAAACACTACATTATTGAGAAAGGCCAGAATACTGAGAAGACTTGAGGAGACTTGCTGTCACTCAAACTCCAGTGAAAGACTATCAGCTAACGCTGACGTGAAAAACTCTTATAAGTAACTAATAATAACAGGCGAACTCGTTTCTGATACGAATGGGTTTATTTATTTCTGCCTTCAGTCCTTGGCGACACGAGGAGAGAGACACAATTCATAAAAGCCCATGCTAACTATATTACGCAGATTTCACACACAGCGCATCTTGAAGTGCCTAAGATCTCATCTCATCTCTGGCAGTCGAGACCCAAACCGATCTGATCCCATTAGATCTGAAAAACTCAACTCACTCGCTTCGACGATCGAAACTCAACTCCCTGTCTTTTCAAAAGCCTCAAATTCTCAGGACCATCTCTTCTGAGTATGACGTCACCCACACACTCAATTTACTCCTCGGTTCGTCCAGCCTCATTTCCCGTCTGGGAGTTTATTAAGAGAGTGGGTGATTGTCATGTCCTTTCCGCGCGGACTTGCGAGTGGACTGTCCGACCATGGCACTCGGACCAAGAGACACCAAATTGTTCAAAGTCTTACCAAACTGAATAATGAAAAAAATTAACTAAAAATAATTGATATAATTCATCCTTGTCTTAATTATATTACACAATAATATTAATAATAAGCTCACAAATATTTGCCTAGTCTGCTGGGGCTATAGAATATACCGACTCTCTACAGAGGTGTAAGACCTCTCTTCAATAACTGTAATGAATATGACACTAAACAATCTGATGGTGAAGTTCCAGTGATGCTGGAGCTTTGGGAATACGGAGTATGCTGTTGTCCTGAAGACCTACCTAGGGCGATGAACGATAGGGAGGAGTGGCGAGAGAGGGTCAGGGATATCCGTGCTACCAGCGCGATTTGATGATGATGATACTTAATCGAATTGCTTGAAATAGAACTATTTTGATATTTAAACTATGTAGATCACTTAAGCTACTTTGACATTGAAACTGTACTTACGCTAAAATTAATTGTTTAGAAATGGAACTGTTTTGTGTGCTTAACTGGATTATTTGAAATAGAACTGATTTGAAATTTTACTGTGCGTAAACAAATCCTCTGCTCATACTAAACTGAATTTTTTAATCAGAACTGTGACTTAAATGAATAGCTTGAAATAGAAATGTTTTAACAATTGAAGTGTTTACATATGTTTATGATTAACTGAATTGTTTGAAATAAAACTGTTTTCCAAGTCAGACGAACCAGACATGCGGGACACTGCTGGAGAAGCAGAGACTAGCTCATAAGTGATGTACTCCTATGGACCCCCACATATGGCCGAGCAAAAGAAGGACGACCAACTCGAACATACATACAGCATCTATGTGAGGATACAGGATGTAGCTCTGAAGATCTGCCGGAGGCGATGAACGATAGGGAGAAGTGGCGAGAGAGGGTCAGGGAAACCTATGCAAGCGCACGACATGGTGATGATGATGAATGATCTTTCGTGTGTACATCTTTAAAAGAACAATAGCATTTTATTGTTGATAACTTAGAAAAGAAATAACTTTTAAAACGTAAGTAATTATTGAAAGAATTATTTCTCTTTGTGTCGTTAGTAGTAACACACCCATATATATATATATATATATAGTAACCATAATTACTTAGTGTGTCACGATTAGGTACCCTGATGAGCCGCTTAGGCGAAACCATAATAGGTTAGTTCCTGACTCACTAAGTAATTATCGTTACTATTGAGCACTTTTTGCATAGTAGCTTAGTAGCCCTAACGGTGTTTTTTTTTCTTTTGACCAACCAATTGCGTGTCTTGATTTTTTTTCATTTGATATGACAAGGTTGGCTTTTTCTTCTTTTTTCCAATATATATATTTTTCCCAATATATATATTTTTCCCCTTGACAGTGATTCGTTATATATTTTCATCTTCAAATCATCTACCGGGTTTTTTCTTACCATAAGGGCTATTTTTAATATATATATATATATATATATATATATATATATGTGTGTGTGTGTTTGTGTATGTGTGTGTGTGTATGTAAATCTGTGTATATATATATGTATGTGCCTGTGCATATATATATAGATGTTTCTTGTAGGTCAAAAGAAAGAATAAAAATATATTTTAAAATAGGGAGGTCCATGAAGAGATTTGTATTTTTTTAAATTTATTTATTTTGTTCTTACATACATCTTATATATTGTGTACGTTTCCTGTTTGCTGCTTTCGTCAGAGAACATATTTGGCACAAGACCTTGTTAATGGGCTACTCAATGAGACTTTAACTGCAAATAAGAGTGAGTTCAAGTCTCATTGAGTACCCGTGGAGGTGCCCGTGGTGTAATGGTTATCGTTGTAGGAAATGAACACGGCGACACGAGTTCAAATCCTGGACGAGACTGATTGCATTTCACATAGCACTAATACACTTGGGAAAGGTATGAATCCAATTATTCTCCCTCCAGCTATGGGTAAATAGTAGGACGGACGAAATTCTTCAGCCTTGGCGAGGCAACTAATCTAGGAGAAGGAAAATTTTAAATTCCAACCTGTTAAACTCCGCTTAAAAATTGACTTGTGTCATATCCTGCCCGAGCGGAGGGGTTGGTAAATAGGATTGAGTACCCCATTACCAAGGCCTTGTGCCACACATGTTCTCTTACGAAATGAATTTGGAAATTAATAACCTTTAATGGTTGATATGCCGAAGTATCTCTTTAATTCATATCTATATGAACTATCTCTTTAATTCATATCTATATGCAGCAGACTAGAAACATATTGCTTTTCTAAAAAATATATATACATACTTGTCTATTATAGGGCCATTGATTGGCCTAATGAGTAGAGTATTCGCCTATAGTCCGGAAGGTCAAGGCTCAACCCCAGGTCAAGTCATACCAAAGACTCAAAAAAATGCTCCTTTATGCCACCTTGCTTATCACTCACCACTATAAGGTGAGGATCAAGGATCAATTGGAGCACTCCTTGGAATGAATTAGCACCCTCTCTTACACTTTGCTGAAGTAGCTATTGAAAAAGGAGCCTTCGGGTCATCCTCGACTAAGGTCGACTTGTCTATTATCCATTATTTATTTTCCTAGAAATTAAAAAAAATATTGTATTGTATTTTATATATATATATATATATATATGTGTGTGTGTGTGTGTGTGTGTGAAGAGGATTTGGAATTAATTAACATACAAGGGTTGATAGGCCATTAAACCCAACCAAACTGACCAACGTAGATTGGTTGAAGCTACCAGTGATATTTAGTTCTGATATTAAATCAAAGAACCTATTGAAATGGAATATTCGTCTCGTGAGTGGAAAGAACGGATGCTGCTTTCTAAAGACACCAAAAACAGTTCTGCCAGGAAAATCTAAGATATTTTGATTTTAGTAGGTTTGGTTTTATTGCATATCAACCTTTGTAGGGTATTTAACGCCAAATCTATTTTTATGTAAATAGTTCTATTTAAAAAAAAATCAGTTTAGTATGAGTAGACAGTTTATATGTCAAAAACATTTCTATTTCAAGGTATTCAGTTTATTCAAACAGTTCTAATTCAGCTAATTCAGTTTAGTATAAGTACAGATTTTGTTAACATACAGTTAAATGTCAAAAACAATTCTATATTAAACTATTCAGTTTAGAGTAAGTAGAGTTTCAATGTCAAAAGTAGTTCCATTTCAAACAATTCAGTTTAGCATAAGTATGCAGTTTCAATGGAAGTGCAGTTTAATTGTCAAAAACATTTCTATTTTAAGCTATTCAGTTTAGTTAAACAGTTATAATTCAAACAATTCAGTTTAGCATAAATATGCAGTTAGTTCTATTTAACCCATAGATAGGGCCCTATCAAGTGCTACCATTCCGGGCCAAAGTGGACCTAGGAACATTGGTATTGAAGGGGTGTTCTGCATTCCCCGAAGCTCCATCATTACTAGAAACTCCTGCCAGATTGTTTAGTGTTATATCAGGACACTCGTTAAGGGGGATGTCTTACTCCTCTGTAGAGAAGCAGTCGGTTTATTCTACAGTCCCAGCCGACTGGGCAAGGATATTTTGAACTCGATCATCTGCCATAAAAGGGACGATAGAAGTGGGACAGACTGGAGTTTATGGTATTATAAATCTGGACACAAGTAATGAAAACTGCGACACTAGTTCAAATCCTAAACGGGAATTTTTGCAATTCACATATCGTTAATACCCTTGCAAAAGTTATAAAACCAGCTATTCTCAATCCAGCTCTCGGCAAGTAATAGGACATGCTGTAATCTTTAACCTATCTATGACAACTAGCGTAGAAGAAAAACTTTGAATTCAAACACGTCGAATTTGGCAAAAAAATTACCTGATAATGTGTAGGGGTAAGCTAATATAAATATATATATATCATCATCTTGTCATGCCACCAGCATGGACATCCCGGACCTTCTCTCGCCACTCCTCCCTATCGTTCATCGCTTCTGGCAGGTCCTTAGGGCTACATCCGGATCCTCACAGAGCTGCTGTATGTAGGTTCGAGCTGGTTGCCCTGCTTTTGCTCGGCAATGTGAGGGGGTCCATAGGAGAACAACACTTATGAGCTCGTCCCTCCTTCTCCAGCAGTGTCCCGCGTGTCTGGTTCGTCTAACTTGTACAGTTTTCATGATGTGTGTTAGGTAGCCGTATAGCTGCTGCTTTGTGGGGTGTTGCCGCCAGGACTTCTTCAATGTTGCTTGCAGCATTCTCGTGCAGTTGCCGTCAAGCTTTTTCTCCATTTGTTTTGTTAGCGTCCATGTTGTGCATCCATATAGCAGTATCGGCACTACCGCTGTTTGGAAGAAAGACCGATAGTCTAATGATAGCTATCCGTGCCTTTGTTCGTCACGTGTCGATATCAGTCCCGGTTGATGAGACACTGCTTCCTAGATAGACGAACTCGTCAACTAGTTTCAGAGAGCAGCCCTTTAGTGTAGAAATGTCGCCTGTTTGAATAAATCACATGTATTACGTTTTGTGTGCAATGACATGGAGGCCAATGCCTGCAGCGGCTCGTTCCAGACTATGCAGTTGGGTCTGCTTAGGCGGGAGCATTTGCCAGAAGCGGTATGTCATCGGCGTAGTCGGCGTCGGAAATTTTTTTTGCAAGGGACCTTCGGCTTCTTTTCTTTGTCAGCTTGAAACTGTTTTCTTTGATTTTATCAATCGACGTTCAAAGCGCGTAGTCTCGACAGATGATAAAAAGATATGGGTCTAGTGTGTCTCCTAGCTACAATGTCGAAGTAGTCTGTGTCTCTACCCGGAGAACGTACTTTCACTTTGGTGTTTCTATAGAGAACCATTATGGCTGCGACGGTCTCTTGGTACGCCGTATGCAAATAGAACTTGTTCCATCTTCCCTTTGTGAATGGAATCAAAGGCCTTGGTAGAGTCGACAAATAGTATTGTCACCTGTAGGTTTTTTGCCCGTACGCCTTCAAGGATTCTACGGATAGTCATTATTTGTGAGGTCGTGGATGTATTTCTTCGGAAACCATTTTGGTTCTTCCTAAGAATGTTGTCAATTTGGGGTTCTATGCAGTTTCGTAGGAGGGCATTATACTTTTTTGCTGCTATGTATGTAAGTATTATGCCTCGGTAGTTCTTGTCTAATCCGATGTCGCTCTTTTCAGGGAAAGGGAGGATGTATCCCTGCATCCATCTGTCTATCGGATTTTGATTATTAACTGCATTATAGTGTCGGAGCAGTATGTCATCGAATTGTCTGGTCTTCCATATTTCTGACGGAACTTCATCAATCCCTGCTGCTTTTAAATTTTTAATTCATCTACAGGGTGGAACGATAAAAGTGTCGTCCTAAAGAAAACATCACTAGTTTTATTTTAAAACTTTTATTGAAAAAATCAATTCAGGTAACTTGATTATGTAGTAAAGCTGACATCTATTCAATGTAGCCGCCTTCAGACTCAATCACCGCCTCGATACGGATCCGGAACTGGGAGCATGCATTTTCCACAAGCGCTGGCGGGAGCTCGGCGGATGGCGGTGATCAGGTTGGCTTTGGTGTTGTGGGAGGTCATTTTGGTGATGTTCTCGACGTATGACCAAACGAAGTAGTCCAGTGGGTTCAGGTCGTAGGAGGAGGGGGCCAGTGAGAGAATGGTACAAAGTCGTAGTACCCCTTCTGAAGCAAAGCCTGGGTCTCTTTAGACTTGTTGGCCGGCGCCGAGTCCTGCTGCCACACTCAGGGTCTGCCACCGGCCACCTGATTGGACCAAGGGTTCACCACACTCTTCAGCATATCTAGGTACACTTCGAAGATGTGAGGTGACATGATGGGGCCCCTCACTTGAAACCACACCAAAGACCATAACCATAGCCGGAAACTTTGTTTTCATCACCCTGGACAGAGATTTTACCCAGCAACACTAATAAATAAGGGATTCAAATTAGTTGAAAAAATACCATTGAAAGAACTACTGACCCCCAAAAAACATAACAACGAAAAACACTTACGATAAGTCGAAACCTATCAAAAAAAAAACCCAAAAAAAACAAACTCTGAACTATTCACAGAAATATAAAAAATATAGAAATTAAAAACAATGACAAAATTTTAAAAAGGCACTAAAATAAATAAAGTTGTCTCCCTTTAGTTGAAGGCGACCAGAAGGCTTTCTTTTCAATAGCTACAACACCGAGGTATAGGGCAGGGAGCTACTCCTTTCCCTGGATTGCTCCACTTTACCCTTGATACGTACCTTATATTGCTGAGTGTTAAGCAAGGAATTATCAAGTACCATTTTTAAAGTCTTTGGTATGACGCGACCTGGGATTGAACCCAGGTCTCCCAGAAAAGTAGTAGACACAACAAAAGTTAATAAAAACCAGAGACAGCTCAGAAATTTTTACAAAATACACACTCCTCTTCAATTTTGGCATAATACACAACTTATAGTGAGAAAATGACAGAACAAAATATGGGGAGAAAGGAATACAATCGCAGAACAAATATCGTATACATTTGAAAAAATCCAAAAAACGAAATTCATGATAAATAATAAAAAAAATGAGCTGCAAATAGTAGACAAGTTCACCTACCTAGGAAGCAGTGTCTCATCAACCGAGAAAGACATCACACGCGAATAGCAAAGGCATGGACAGCTAACGATAGGCTATCGGTCATATGGAAATCAGACCTGACCGATAAAATAAAACGCAGTCTCTTCCAAACAGCGGTCGTATCGATACTGCTATATGGATGCACAACATGGACTAAACGAATGGAAAAAAAGCTTGACGGCAACTACACAAGAATGCTGCGAGCACTATTGAACTTGTCCTGTAGGACGCACCCCACAAAGCAGCAGCTGTACGGTCACTTACCACCCATCACGAAAACTGTCAAAGTTAGACGACCCAGACATACTGGACACTGCTGGAGAAGTAGGGACGAGCTCATTAGTGATGTTCTCCAGTGGACCTCTTCACATGGACCAGCAAAGGCAGGGCAACCAACTCGAACCTACATCCAGCAGCTTTGTGCTGACATGGGATGTAACCCCGAAGACCTGCCGGAAGCAATGGACGATAGGGAGGGGTGGCGAGAGAAGGTCAAGGTATCCGTGGTGATGACGCGACGTGATTATTATGATGAGTCTACATAATCGAATGTAACAAATTTCAAGAAGGAAACATCGGATCGACACAAACTCTCAATTGCAGAATATTGTCATAAAATTAAGGTAATGGTTTTTTATATTTATCATTTTTAGTTAATTATATTTTATTATTTAGTTTGGTAAGGCTTTGAACGACTCAGGCCTCTTTGTCCAGCTGCATCGTCAGATGGTGCAGCCTTACGCTCGTGCGGAAAGGATATGACAATCGTGATATGTCATAATAAACCTGCAGACAGGAAATGGGGCGGCGGTGTGGATGACGTCATGCCCAGAAAAGATGGTCCTAAGAATTTGAGGATATGATCAAATCTGACTGTATTTTTGGGTCTCTACCGGCAGAGATCTTAAACACCACAAGATGCACCGCACGTAGGCTGGGGGGGGGAGGGTCATGATAGTACGGTTAGCATAGACTTTTAAGAATTGTGTCTCTTACCTCGTGTCATCAAAGGCAGAAATTAATAAACCCATTCGGATCTGAAACGACAGAACCCGCCTGTATTTGTAAATGTGTCTATATTTCTGTTGCTATTGATACCTTTATGTGAATGCAACAATGTCACTTCTATTATCAGAAAACAGAAAATAAATGTATCTGAACATGTATACGAATGTAGCAATGGGACATTCAAAGCATTGTCTATTAATCAAAAATATGACTACGTATTGCTTCAAATAAAAAGAATGAGATAAAAATTTAGCCTGCACTGAATAGAACTTAACCTATACACACACGGAGACAAGAACACACACACACAAAACATTATTATTTTTCAGATAAATTCAAAATTTTTAAATAACCCCGAGAAAAAAACTAAAAAACTCATTTGGCACATTAACTGTACACACGCATACAGAGAAACAAAACACAAACACACACACCCACACACGTACACCCCCCACACACAGAAAAAATAACCAGCACACACACACACACACATAGAAACAAAAAACAAACACCCACACACGCGAAAAAAATGCAAGCCAGTTAAAATTCTAAATCCCGCTACAATCAACAAAACTAAACTATATACATACAGAGAAGAACTTACCATATACACATACGAACAACTTAGTGACCCAGAAAGAAACAACCAACCATATCAATTATCAACAAAACATACACCCACAAAAAAAGATACACATTCTTGGAAAAAGAAAAAGGAAAAGAGAAAAAGAGAAGGAGAGAAGCTACACTTGCAGAGTGTCTATCGGAGAAAACCCCATCAGAACTATCACCATTATACAAACCGAAAACAAGTTAAAATAATGAAATATTCTCTGAAGATACCAAGAAGGTAGAAACACGTGTCAGAAAGAACAAAAAATAATTTAAAAAATACTAATATCATTGCAGACAAATTCCTTTTAATATATATATATATATATATATATATATATATATAATCATTGATTAAATGCAATCAAGGAGGTCGTCAGTGATGTTGCACTGGTTTCATTGCAGATTTCGGGTTTTACAACATCATATCTGCTCCACCGGTAACCCCGATCTGTTTACAGACCGCTTCTTCTCATGATTCACTCCGAGTATGATTAAGTGTTCAAGAGTCCTTATATAGTGGACCCCAGATCTGCAACGGCCAATCAGAGACGTTGTTACATGCATAAATAAGTGTTTTCCTTTTTAAGCACACTTTCATATTCCTTCTATCACGCGTGCGTCTGAACTAATGTTGGTTGCTTTCTTTCATATAGAATATAATCTGTTAGATCAAACCAATTTAACCGAAGAACTGCACCAGTTCCCCGACCCCACACTACGGACAAGAAAACCTTGCCGCACTCTGCCTTGCTCTACCACTCACAATTCTGACGTACGTTTGCACACCATACTATGCCCAGAAAAACACAACAGGCCCAGCCACCGTCTCCGCGCCGCATTGGGTAGGTGTACAACAATGGGCAGTTAAGAAAAAAAAAAAAGGATATCATTATTAATTGCAAAATATGAACAAAATATCATCATCATCATGTCGTGCCGCTAGCACGGATATCCCAGACCCTCTCTCGCCACTTTTCCATATCGTTCATCGCCTCGGACAGGTCTTCAGGGCTACATCCCGTATCTTCATATAGCTGCTGTATGTATGTTCGAGATGGTCGTCCTGCTTTTGCTCGGCCATATGTGGGGGTCCAAAGGAGTACATCATTTATGAGCTCGTCTTTGCTTCTCCAGCAGTGTCCTGCGTGTCTGTTCGTCTAACTTGGATAGTTTTCGTGATGGAAGGCAGGTGGCCTTATAGTTGGTGCTTTGTGAGGTGTTACCGCCAGGACTTGTTCAATATTGCTCTCAACATTCTTGTGTAATTGCCGTCTAGCTTCTTCTCCAGCCATTTTGTTAGCGTCCAAGTGGTGCATCCATACAGCAGTATCGACACGACCGCTGCCTGGAAGAAACTGCGTTTCATTTTATCGGTCAGGTTTGATTTCCATCCGAAGAAATCGAATAAAATATACTTATACACATACACTACGGTAAGTTCATTTTTCTGTTTTCCCGTTCTCCAATTTTACACCCACATACGATGTTTCTACGACTGAATAAAATAATACAATGCAATATTGTGAAAACATTCCAAACATAAAAAGAATAATTATTTTTGTATACTCATGATTAGTGACGAGTAGCCAAAAGGAATGAATATACATGAAGGAAGAATAACTATAACAATCTATTATAAAAAAAAAAAGTCTTCTTTATTCTTTCGAAAGGGTTCAATGCCTCTGTGGTGTGAGAGTGACTAACAGAGACAAAAGGAGACGGAGGAAGGCGAAGACACAGTGAGTCAGGTAGAGGTCTTGAGGGGGCTCGAACATTTAAAACCCTTCTATATTGACCCATTACTTCTTCTTGTCTTGACCATACCACACTGTGTTATCTTCAAAGCTCCACTTATTACTACTGATTTTTGGTCGAGGGTAGTCAAACGAAAGCCCGCTGTTGACCGCAGCACCAAGGGGGTTCCCAGACTCTCGCTGGCACTCACTGTGATTGACCAAATCTCCAAGTAAGGAAGGCAGTAATTACTGGGGATACACTTACAAGACTCAGCATTCCTATCTGAGGACGCGTCAGGTTAATCACCTGAAGAAGGCCGGAGGTGAAATTTGGCCGAAACATAGTGAAGAAGAAACAATAAAAAAAACTACCAAGATGAGGACAAAAAGTCCGCAATAAATAAATAAAAAATAATTCTCAGATTAGGAATTTCAAGTATTGCTATTTGACATCAATGTAATATAATGGCGGAGGGATTTCGTTTTATATATGTTGCCTTTGGGTTTAGTTAGGATAAGAACCTTTCGGCTCAGTGCATAGGTTAGTTTATGTGCAAACATGAGCTCAGGGGTTCTGCGTGGGGAGGAAATGTCATTCAAAGATGTCAAAATAAATATCCCAGTTAGAAAATTTGACCAGGATATGGGAATGCACCGGAAGCGCGCGCGGAGGATTTGGGAGATTTTGAGTTAGTTGGGTTCTGCCTCGAAGGAAGAAGGTTGACTTTTGCTCGCTCGCCGGGGCCTTGTTTCGGGTGCGCACGTGGTGGGGGCACATGGAAAAGTCCGTATAGAAAGATGGTATCTCTCTCCTTATGTCGAAAAACCTTTAAACTCAAAGGTAATAAAAAGTTTCATACCTGAAATAATAAGTCGTAAGTGTTTTCCTTGTTTCGGGATTCCTATGTTCTATGTATATATGATATGAACATTCTACGTACATTTCACATATTCATGTATGGCTATGTTACACCAATAATTTTATTCAACATGCATTCACTCGTTTGCCCACAGTTAAATATTTCTAATCATTGCTATATATTCTTAACAAATTAATAAGACAGTCATTTGTTTACACACTGTTAAATAGTCAGACCGTTCTCTTTCTGGCAATTCAATTTAACGTAAGTCATTTGTTCACACTCAGTCTAAATATTTGTCAGTTCTATTTGATCCATAGGTATGGCCCTATCAAGAACTACCACTCCGAGTCACAGTCGACTTGGGAGCAATGGCAATGAAGGGGTATTCCACACTCCTTAGATCTTTATGATTGGAGGTTTACCATCCAATAGTTTTATACTAAACAAAGCCGAAAAACTACTACATAGTTTGAAACGAGCCGCCGCAGGAATTGGCCTCCATGTCAATGCACATAAAACGGAATATATGTGCTATAATCACACTGGAAACATCTCCACACTCTCTGAAACTAGTAGACAAATTCACCTACCTAGGAAGCAGCGTCACATCACCCGAAAAAGACAACGACACACGGCTAACGAAGGCATGGACAGCTATCGATAGGCTAATGATCATATGGAAATCAGACCTGACTGATAAAATGAAACGTAGTTTCTTCCAGGCAGCAGTCGTATTGATACTGCTGTTTGGATGCACTACTTGGACGCTAACTAAACGGATGGAGAAGCTAGAGGGCAATTACACAAGAATGCTGGGAGCAATATTGAACAAGTCCTGGCGGCAACACCCCACAAGGCCCAAACAATACGGCCACCTGCCTCCAATCACGAAAACTATCCAAGTTAGACGAACCAGACATGCAGGACGCTGCTGGAGAAGCAGGGACGAGCTCATAAGCGATGTACTCCTATGGACCCCCACATTTAGCCGGGCAAAAGCAGGACGACCAGCTCGAACATTCATACTGCAGCTATGTGAGGATACGGGATGTAGCTCTGAAGACCAGCTGGAGGCGATGAACGATAGGGAGAAATGGCGAGAGAGGGTCAGGGATATCCGTGTCAGCGGTACGACATGATGATCATGATGATGATATCTACGACACCTGTAGGTAGGAGGGGTCTTACCCCTCTGCAGAGATGCAGTCGGCGTGTTCTACTATGGGGCTACTTTATAAGAATGAATGTGGATTGATTTCTTAGGGTGCACATATTAACAGTTTCCTCGAGTAAATTACATCCTGATTGATTTCAGTATATTTAAACTCTATTTGAAGTGTTTAACTTTTTTCAATCGATGAATGCTATTTTTTATCTGGGTGTCATGTGAACAAACAGTTTGCCTCGGATTTAATTCGTGGAATCTTAAATACAGTTGTCAGGTCTTTGTTTCAACTACTTACGTCCATCGATTATTTGATGTCCGAGAAACTTCAAGTAACAGACGTTACGATGACACAATTAGGATATTTTTGCGTTTTAAACCTGCACTGCCTTATTAACATCATACCCTTCTTATGAAATTTCGTTGTTTTGAATCTTATTGCATTCTATAACACACACACACACACACACACACACACATATATATATATATATATATATATATATATATATATATATATATATATTATAATGGTTATCGTCGTAGGAAATGGAGACGGCGACACGAGTTCAAATCCTGGACGAGACTGGTTGCATTTCACATAGCACTAATACCCTTGGGAAAGGTATGAATCAAATTATTCTCCCTCCACCCATGGGTAAATAGTAGGGCAGACTGTGTTCTTCAGCCTTGGTGAGGCAACTGATCTAGGAGAAGGAAAATTCTGAATTCCAACCTGGTAAACTCTGCTTAAAAATTGACCTTGTGTCATATCATGCCCGAGTAGAGGGGTTGCTAAATAAATATATTCATGTATATGTGTGGGGGTTTCTAAACAGACCCTATCTCTCTGTGGCTAACGTGCTGTTGACTGTGACAACTTTGTATGAGAGTTCGAACGTTAGTCCAACTATTATTTTTGCGAGGCATTAAATAACCCTTGAGGCTTGATATGCCATTAAACAAGAAAACCAAAGTATATATATATATATATATATATATATAAAACCCTACCGGGAAACTAGCAGTATATAAGTGTCGTTGAATATGCTAAGTTATCCTTTATATATATATATATATATATATATATATATATATATATATATATATATATGTGTGTGTGTGTGTGTGTGTGTGTGTGTGTGTGTGTGTGTGCGTATTATTTTGTTTGCCAGATAAAATTTTCTACTCCGATCTTAAACACTTTAGATTGTCATGGGAAAAGTGATTTACCCCCCAGGCAATAGCAGATCAACAAATAAAGAATGAAAATGAAGAATGGATTGCAATAGAAAAAGAAAACAGTAAGATTGAAGAAAAAAATAGAATAAAATAAATAATAAAGAAATACTTTGTTGAAATATTCAATAAGTACTGAACAAAGAAAGAAAGAAAATAGAAAGAAAGAAAAAAACTTGAAGGAATGAATGAGGAAAAAAATTTTTTCCAGTAAAGTTCAATGAATGAAAATTGTCATGAAGATTAAATGAAATGCCATTTAAGTAAAAAAAAAAAAAAAAACATAAGCAAAGTAAAATCAGAGAAGAGGATGATAAGAAAGAAACAAACAAAGAAACAAGGAAAGAAACTAACAAACAAAGAAAATTACAGAAAGAAAAGAAAGGAAAAGATGATTTTATGGATAATAATATTTGAATAAAGAGAAAAAAGAAAGAAAGAAGAAAGAAAGAAAGAAAGAAAGAAAGAAAGAAAGAAAAAAAAGACAATTTCAGAAAGAAAAGAAAAGATGATAATATTAATAAAAATATCTGAATGAATAGAGAGAAAGAAAGAAAGAAAGAAAGAAAGAAAGAAAGAAAGAAAATAAGTGAAAAAAAAGGAAGAGAAAATAAGATTATATCAATAAAAATACCTGAATGAATTGAAAGAAAGAAAGAAAGAAAGAAAGAAAGAAAGAAAGAAAATTTCTGAATGAAATCGAAAGAAAAGATAAGATGATTATCTTAAGAAAAATATCAAGATGAATTAAAAGAAAGAAAGAAAGAAAGAAAGAAAGAAAGAAAATTACACGAAGAAAAGAAAAGAAAAGATGATTATATTGATAATAATATCTGAATAAAGAGAAATAGAGAAAGAAAGAAGAAAGAAAGAAAGAAAGAAAGAAAATTTCTGAAGGAAATCAAAAGAAAAGATGAGATGATTATATTGATAAAAATATCAGAATGAATTAAAACAAACAAACAAACAAACAAACAAAAATTGGTGAAAAAAAGACAAATTATCAGAACCAATTAAAAGGTAAAATTTTTTTAAAAAATCATTAAAGAAAGAAAGAAAGAAAAAAGAAAGAAAGATGGAATAAAGAAATAGTTTCAAAGAAAAAAAGAAAGAAAAAAAAAAGAAACACACCACGTAGGAAAAAGCAAAACGAAAAAGAAAAATGATTTTTTTCTTTTTTTTTTCTTTCTGCTCCAGTTTTTTCTCGTTCTTTATATCATATAATCATTTATATTTATACAAATTTTAAAATGAATAAAAACTGACAATGAAAAAGAAAAGAACGAAAGATCAAACGAAAAAAAAAAAGGGAAAGGATCCAAGAACGATAGAAAGCATGAAAAAAGGAAGAACAAAAAAGGCTAAAAGAAAAAGCAACTAGAACATATTAAAAATATCTCAATGAACTAAGTTGTATTGAATAAATAGATAAATAAATATATACAGAAAGATAAAAAAAATAAAAGGCTTGCTTCTTTGCTAAATGGCATATAAACATTCATTGGTTATCTAATGCCAAATTTCAATGCAGTCACCTTGGGCTTTAGAATACACCGAGGTCATCACTGCAGAAGAGTAAGAGCCTCCCCTAAGTGTAGCCCGTTCAGTGGGTCGGTGGAATACACAAACAGCCGAGGGATAAGGACCCCCTCCCCACAACGAGCGTCTGGAATATGTCACTAAACCATCTGTCCTGGAGCTTTTGGGAATGTAGAAATTCCTTTTTTGTCTTTACTTCAAGTTCCACTCTGTCCCGGAGTGGTAGTATCTATTTGAGTCCTAACTATGGCCCAAATGGAACTGTTTAATCATTTCCTAAATCCGAAAACATTTAACTGAGTCTATAAGGAACGATTAATTTTAGATAGCAATAGATGAAACTATTTCGCTGGACAAAGAAATGAGCCAGGGTTAGAGTAAAAATAGTTACCTATGTACCATAGCCATGACATGGCTATGTGTGAAACGTACATCGAATGTCCATAAAGATAGAACATAGGAATCTCGAAACACGAAAAACACTTGACGACTTCTTTGTTCAGGTACGAAACTTTTTATTACCTTTGAGTTTAAAGGTTCTTCGACATAAGGAGAGAGTGGCACAATCTTTCTATTCCAGCCTTTTCATCTGCCCCCCCACCATCTCGTTCGACACATGCCCAAGGCCTCCGCGAGCAAGCGAAAGTCAACCGTCTCGTCCGGTGTCTAGTCTCAACTCTACAAACTGACTTTTTCCAAATCTCACAAAATCCTCCGTGCTCTTCCGGTGTGTGACATCTCCCGCACTCCGTAACCCCGCTTCCCATCTGGGCTATTGTGACATCTCTGAGGGACACGTCCGCTCCACCCGCGTACGTGCAAACACCTGTGTTAATGTTGCGCCTAAGTAACCCATACACTGAGCCGAAAGGTTCTCAGCCTAACTAAACCCAAAGGCATGAACCGAAATCCCTCGACCATTATATTACACCTACAAACAATACGTTTACAAACCATACATATTTGACGTAAATCTATAAAGAGAATTCGGTATTAAATTACGACCATATACCGTAAAACAAAACCAACCAACCAACCAACCAACCAAATAAATCTGTTCAAGTATTTGCAAGACTTAAAACCATTTAACTGTGTGCAAGGAAATGACTGACGTTAAATTAATTTATTAGTATTTGACACGGCGACGAGAGTTCAAATCCCGGACCTGGCTAATTGCATTTCACATAGCACTAATACCTTTGGGAAAGGTATGAATCCAATTATTCTCCCTCCAGCTATAGGTAAATAGTAGGGCAGACTAGGTTCTTCAGCCTTGGTGAGTTAACTAGTCTAGGAGAAGGAAAACTCTGGACTCAAACCTGTTAAACTCCGCTTAAAAATTAACATTGTGTCATATCCTGCCCGAGCGGAGGGGTTGGTAAATAGGATTAGTATTTGATAGCAGTATTTGAAACTTTTACTGTGTACAAACAAATGAGCTCTGGATCGTTTAAAAATGTCACGTACGAATTTTCCCATTTATTGCATAAATAAGATTTGGCATTAAATAACCATCAAGGGTTGATATGCCATTGAATGAAATAACCAATCTAACATAATACTAAATCCATTCTTGTACAAGGTGCGGAAGCAAAATATGGAATAATTTTTTAAAGTTATTTTTTTACTCTGATTAGTCCAATTTTCGCTAATGTATTGAAAGACCACGAAAACACCGTAAGCACTGCAATTAAACGGCTTTTAAGCCGATACCTTAACCCCTTGATATCGCTCTATAAGGCATTTTAGAAATAAAATAAATTCAACTTCCCATTCAAATATCATCATCATCATGTCGTGCCGCTAGCACATATATATCTGACCCTCTCTCGCCAATTTTCCCTATCATTCATCACCTCTGGTAGGTCTTCAGGGCTACATCCCGTATCCTCGTGGTAGAATGGTTAAAACGCTGGACTGCGGAACAGTAATAAATGAGTTCGAACTCCAATCGCGCTATTACGTTCACTTTGGGACAAATATCAAATGAACAAAAATATTGAACAATAGAAAGAGAGAGAAACAGAAAGAATAAAAGAAAGAAAGAAAGAAAAATATAGAGAATACGGTCAGATTAGTGAAAATATTAAATGAACAAAAATACTGAAAAAGAAGAAAGAATAATAAAGAGAATATGGTTGGATTACTGAAAATATCAAGTGAGCAAAAACCTTGAACGAGAAAGAAAGAAAGAAAGAAAATACATATATAGGGAAAACGTTCGGGTTATTGAAAATATCAAGAGATCAAAAATTTTGAACAAGAGAGAAAGAGAAAGAAAGAAAGAAGGAAATAATAGAGAGAATACTGTTGGATTATTAAAAATATCAAATGAATAAAAATCTTGAACAAGAAAGAATGTAAGAAATAAATAAAGAGACAAGTTGAATAAATAAAAACTGTCAGAGTGAACAAGAAATTTAAAAAAAAAGAAATACAAAAAAATAAGGTTAAATCAACAGAAAATAAATCTCAAAATGAACAGAATCTGATGACGAAAGACTCAACAGAACTAGTGATGTTGAAGCCGCCTTTTGTATAAAATGCCAAGGCAAGACAACAAAAGGCAAGAATTAATTGCCAAGTTAATCTGCTTTTCGCCCTTTACTTCCTACTTACCCTCCTCTGTAAAATTTAAAAAAAAAAGCATTTCCTTTCCTTTGTCTCCTTCATCAACGTTCACGATTAATATTCCTTTATTTTAAATGTGAGACGGATTTGCAAAAGTTGGCGCAGAGCGGATATCTTAATTGTAATGTTAATAATTACCATGAATATATTTATAAGAATGGATTTTTGACATCATAATTAATGATTTATTTAAAAAATAACTTCGTTATAGTAATTATATTAATTCTTTAAAAAAAGCTGCTTTACAAGTTGTTGTAATTCAATTGCATCCGAACTATAGCAAAGGCACTGTTGGGATTATATTTTCATTCACCTCTTTCGTTTAGTTTTATGGCATATCAATCATGATAGGTTATTTAATGCCAAATTGTCTTTATAAATATCTACGACACATACATAATTTGTTTGGTTGGGTTTTATTTTATACCAATCATTGTAAGTTATTTAACGCCAAAACTTCTTTATACATATATGTTGTTGTTGGTGATCTTAGTCGAGGGTGACCCGAAGGCTCCCTTTTCAATAGCTACTCCACTGAGGTGTAGGGGAGGGCACTACTTCATTCCCTGTTATACATATGCACTAAATATATATGATTCTGTTTGGTTGGGTTTTATGGCACATCAAATCGTTTTTAAACATATATATTAAATATATATAATTTGGTTTGGTTTGGTTTTATGGCATATCACTCATTGTAGGCTATATAATGCCAACTCCTATTTATACATATATATTAAATAATATCGTATCTTCCCCGCCTAGCTTTGGGCTAAATAGTATCACTTCTGTTCTTCCATATGGCTGGATTTGGCATTAAATAACATGTTGTCTTGCAAAGAAAGACAACAACACAAAAGTATAAAAATATGATCTGCTTTTTTCCTTTTCCTCTCATTACACAAAATATATGGATTGGAGGGTCGAATATGGCAGAGTAGCGCATACAATAAGAGCAGCGCGTACGGATCTTCAATGAACCCTTATTTCTGTTCTGGCCGAAATATTCCTAGGTATTTATCATCTCAGATGTCCGTGCGAATTCTTGTGGTTACACCTCCTCCTGTCTGCCGCCAACACAATGCAGGTGACCCTATTCCTTCTACCATGTCACTCGTGCAAGTTACGTTGCATCTACACCGAGAACACCTGCGTCCAGGTTACTTTTGGTACCAGGGGAGTTTATTGTTATTTTTATTTAGCTAGGTTCCGATTTCCGCCCTGAATCGACAGCTGTGAAGGAGGTCTTTAAGTCAATACCCAACGAACTTGACATGGCATTAAACAAAGAAAGCAAAGTAAAAAAGCCAAACCCTTGACAATATCCGTAATAACTATATTACATTCACTTTAGGACCTCTACTCTAAGGAAAGATATCAATCACATTCACTTGCCCAGTCAGCTGGGGCTGTAGAATAAACCGACTGCACTTCTGCAGAGGGGTAAGACCCCCACCCAATGAGTGTTCTGATATAACACTAAACAATCTGATGGTGAGGTTCCAGTGATGCAGGAGCTTTGGGGAATGCGGAGAAACACTTCAGTGCCATCACCCCCATGTTCACTTTGGCCCGGAATGGTAGTACCTGATAGGGCCCTATCTATGGGTCAAATAGAACTATCTGCATACTTATGCTAAACTGAATTGTTTGAATTAGAACTGTTTGACAAAACAGAATAGCTTGAAATAAAAATATTTTTGACAATTGAACTTTGTACTTACATTTAAACTGTGTGATTATGCTAAACTGAATTGTTTGAAATGGAACTGTTTTTGACATCGAAACTCTATTTACAGTAAACTAAATTGTTACATATTGAACCGTTTTGACATTTAACTGTGTCTAAACAAAATCAGTACTTATACTAAACTGAATTAGCTGAATTAGAACTGTTTGAATAAACTGAATAGCTTGAAATTGAAATATTTTTGACAATTAAACTGTGCACTCATGCTAAACTGAATTGTTTGAAATAGAACTACATGGTGCATTCAATAAGTTTCCAGCCTTTCATTTTTAACAGGCATTTAAAATTATCGTAGACACTTGAAACTTCAGTATGTTATTGCTATACATATAATGAGATGACTGACCAATTGTTATGATTTCACGTTCAAATCAGCAGCTACAGCAGCAGTTGGAATACACCCTACTAAAGCCTGATTGTCACCGCTGGTGAATTTCAAAAATGCAATCTGACACTTTAGAAGAAAATATGCAATAAAATTCTGTTTTAAATTTGGAAAAAATGCCACAGAAACGTATGGAATGCTTCAGACTGTTTTTGGACCATCTTGCATGAATTGAGCATCAGTTTTGAATGGCATAAGAGATTCAAGGAAGGCAGAGAGTGTGTGAGGGATGATAAGAGGAGTGTGAGGAGTAAGGAAGTCAATACACCAGAGTTGATTGGCCAAAGGGTTAGGATTAGGGTTAGGGTTACTATGTCGATGTTTTAAGGGAGTTCAGGAAGAAATTCCGTCGGAAGAGGCCAGCACCCTTCAAATCGGGTCAGTGGCATTTCCACCAAGCAATGCACCAGTCCTCAACTCCATCCTTGTCACAGACTATTTGACCAAGATGGGCATCAAGACAGTTCCTCAGCCTCCCTAAGTCCAGACCTTGCTCCCTGTGACTTTTGGTTATTCACTAAGCTCAGAGACTGTTCTTACGAGACAATTGAGAAGATGAAAGAGTCTGTGACGAAGGTCATTGATACGCTCACGGAAGAGGGCTTCCATGGGACCTTCCAGAATTTGCATGGAACTCTTTCTTTACCGGATGGTGAGTGTGCTTCTATTTCATGGACTCTCTTTTCCACACTTAGTGCAATGTGGACCTGTTAAGCCTAACTGGACTTTGACCAAAATCTGGGTCCAGGCACGTATGCCTGATTCTGGGTTAAACTGGACCACGGGGTACAGTGCTCTTCAAGGGTGACAAAGGTGTCAGTGATGCAGCTCGCCCTACCAAAGGTGTCCCAACCGAAGCCGAGGACCTTTCGACCTGGAGTCTGCCATTGGTTTCAATACCCCATCAGGCACGAATGCCAGACTCCCCAGCTAATTCCAGGTATTTGTGGGCAAGAATTTCAAACAATGAAGAAAGTTTGTATTTACTTGCAGAATTGTTTTGTTTTATAAAAAAGGATCCCTTACTTATGAAAGAACCCTTAAATATATATATATATATATATATATATATATATATATATATATATATATATATATAGATGTGTGTGTGTGTGTGTGTGTGTGTGTGTGTGTGTAGTTGGGCAGCAATCTTTCATTTAAGCATGTTTGAATAAATAATAAAGACACATTTTGTCTATAATAATTTTAATAAGATCCTTTCAATTTTCCAGATAACTATCTTTGTTTCTGGTTGGAATTGGTGGATGAATTTACCAAAATTGTCCCAATCGCTTGGTCTGACTATTACTATTCTTACAAGACGTCTCACTATCCCCTTTAATGATTCTCTCTCAATAGCCTTACATCTTAAAACCCACTCAATTCGCAAATCCAAATTTTGGAAAATTCTAGTTGAACACGCCAATATAATAGCAAACAAAATTAATAAGCTACGACTCAAAATCCAAGAAGCCCTACAAATAAAAAAACAACAACATCAAAAAAAAAAATTAATAGAACTGATTTTTAAAAAAGCAATAAATGTTTTGAAATGCTTTTAGTCTTTTCTTTTTTTTTTTTAAATATTCCGTTTTCCTTGATAATATTCTGTTCCCGTTCATAGTGTTCTGTTTTTGTCTTCGTTCAATGTCATCAACATCTTAGTTTCATCTCACTTTTTGTAAAGTTATAAAAAATCTAAAAAGAACTCTCTAAAAAACTCTTTAAAATACTCTTTACACATGCAAACAACCCTTGCTGATGGCCTATGGATGGTCTGAAAGCGCTCAGGATAATTTTGATAAATTCATCCACAAATTCCTACCTGATATCAAGACACTTATCAGGAAACTTTAAAGGATCTTGATAAAATATTACTGACAGAATGTGCCTTTATTATTTAATCCAACATATATATATATATATATATATATATATATATATTGAAATACATATATATATTTTGAAAATAAATAAATAATTGTTATAATTCTTTTTCTATCCTTTGCAAATGATTCAAATTTTAGTATGTTATTATGGATGATAACGACTACCAGTTGTCAAAATTTCAGCTTTTGACAGTTGTTATTTCTTAGAAATATTAGATTTTAAAATTGTGTCCCTTAGTTTTGGACGCTACTGTATATATATATATATATATATATATATATATATATATATATATATATATATATATATATAATATATATCTTTGTGTGTGTGTGTGTGTTGATAATTCCCGTTTTTTATTGAATGCTTTCGAAAATACGGAGTGCCGCTTCCTTACAATTACTCCCTAATCAAATCTAACCCAGAATATTTGTATGAGTCTGAGTCCCACCCATTGGTCAAACAGAAATGCTAAAGCTTTTAAAGTTATGCAAACAAACGACTATTTAATTGAAATGTGACATAGCGATACTTGACATCATTTAAGAAATGATTAATATTAATAGATAAATCTATTAGTTTTAGATAGCAATAGTTGTAACAAATTTAACAATTGATTAATATTAGATAAAGAGAGACCGAGGTTCAATCCCAGGCCGAGTCATACCAAAGACTCAAACAATGGTACTTGATTCTGCCTGGATTAACACTTAGTATTATAAGGTAAGGATCAAAGGTAAAGTGGAGTAAAGTTACCCTCGACTAAGGTCGGCAACTTTACTTTTTACTGATTAGTTTTAGATAGCAATACTGAAAACCATTTAACCGTGGGCTAAAAATGAGCACTGGCTTGTTTAAAAAGCTACCCACAAACTCTTTGTTGAAAAATAATATATATATATATATATATAATTAAACAATATAGACATTATTTCTCCGCACATTTTTGGATTTATCCTTTTGAGTCACCGCATCGCTAGATTTTATAGTATCCTACGGGAATTGATTTATAAATCTCCCATAATTAATTGGTGCCCGCGTACGTTCTGCTCGATCTTGAGTCATCATCAGGGATTGCAAAAGTGATGTAACCTTTGCACGTACATTTCTGTTTTATAAGTGTTGAGCATTTATCATATATATATATATATATATATATAGATATCGATCATATGGAAATCAGACATGACCGAGAAAATGAAACGCAGTTTCTTCCAGGCTGCTGTCGTGTCGATACTGCTGTATGAATGCACTACTTGGACGCTAACAAAACGGCTGGAGAAGAGGCTAGACGGCAATTACTCAAGAATGTTGCGAGCAATATTGAACCAATCCTGGCGTTAATACCCCTCAAGGCACCAACTATACGGCCACCTGCCCCCCCATCACGGAAACAATCCAAGTTAGACAAACCAGACCTGCAGGACACTGCTGGAGAAGCAGGGACGAGCTCATTAGTGATGTACTCCTATGGACCCCACATATGGCCGAGAAAAAGCAAGACGACCAGCTCGAACATACATTCAGCAGCTATGTGAGGATACGGGATGTAGCCCTGAAGACCTGCCGGAGCCGATGAACAATAGGGAGAAGTGGCGAGAGAGAGTCTTGGATCTCCGTGCTTGTAGCACAACATGATGATGATATGTATATATGTATATATATGTATATTTAGGCAGCATTTCTTCGTTAATTCAAATTTCATTAAACATAATAGACATTTTATGTCTACATATTTTCTTCTGTATCCGTTCGAATTCCCGTATTACTTTTATCGTATTCGGGTGGAATTGATTTATGTATTGTCCATACTTGTATGTATCCCTAGTACTTTCTGTCCGACTTTGGGCCATCATCAGGGGAGGATCTATTACAAAAGTGACACAACACAACAATATTAGAACATCAAAATAATAAACAAAAACTTCAGATTCTCGAAGCACTACATATTAGAAACAAGCAACCAACACTTAATATAATTAATTTTCAAACCAGTGCTAATGTACTTAAATGTTTTTAGCTACTGGCGCTAATTATAGAATTACATTTAAAAGCAAACACCATAATCTTCAACGGCAAAGACGCCCTTACACAGTTGTAATATGCTAAAACAAAAGTTACATCACTTTTGTCATAGATCCTCCCCTGATGATGGCCCAAAGTCGGGCAGAAAGTACTAGGGATACATACAACTATGGACAATACATAAATCAATTCCCCCCGAATACGATAAAAGTAATACGGGAATTCGAACGGATCCAGAAGAAAATATGTAGACATAAAATGTCTATTATGTTTAATGAAATTTGCATATATATATATATATATATGCATATATATATATATATATATATATATATATGTATATATATATATATATATATATATGTGTGTGTGTGTGTGTGTGTGTGTGTACAAAAGAACGATTTGGCATTAAATAACCAACAAGATTTGATATACCATAAAAATCTAACAAACCAACGACCTTATTCATTGCATGATTCCCATTCATAATCAGTGTCCGTAACAACGAGAAACAATAGTGCGGATTTTCTTTATCTAATGTTCTTATTGCAATTTCTTTATCTTCTATAGTTTCTGTTGAAATAAATAAGCGGCATATTTTAAAGCATGTATTTTTTTTTTTCGAATGGATATCCGGTCGGGAATTGTGGGAGGTAATTATGTGATGAAGGATTTCTGCTTTATCCTTTGATGATACAAAAGGAAATGGATGAAAATCGAATCCATTTCGCTTATTTATTCCTAGCGGGGAAAGCATAAAATAAAACCACTTAATTAAGGTTATTATTTTTTTTCTCTCCAACAGAATACTATCCCTTCGCATTCCCTTCAGAGATTCTTTTTTTTTTAATTTTGTTTTTGTTGGAAGAATATCAACATACCGTGACGTAAACGTTAGTCTCACTGCGCAACCTGGCATTGTCATTGGAGCTGATTTAGAGATGATATATCTATAAAAGAATAATATTTTTAAAGGAAAAATAAAATAGGTAGGAAACGTGAAGGGAGGAAAAGAAAAAACTTAAAAGAGGAAGAAGAAAAGTGTAGAAAAAAAAAACGAAAAAATGATGGGAAAATTGTGAATGAAAAAGAGAATAAACGGACTACGGATAAAATCGAAAAAAATTAGAGGAAAAGAAAAGAAAAGAGAAAAAAGGAAGACAATACAAGAAAAATAATTAAATAGAGGAAAATCTTAAATGAAAAAGAAAAAAAACGGGAACGTTTTTTTTTAAAGTGGTGAAAAAGAAGTAAAAGAAAAAGGGAAAAGAAAGGAAGAAAAGATTAGAACATTTTTTTTTAAATGAAGGAAACTTTTGAAAGAAAATAAGAATAACGAGAAAAAAATCGTAAAAAATAGAGAAGATGATTTCAGAGATGAATGACGGTTGTTTGTTTTGCTTTACGGCATTTCAACCCTTTTCGGGTCATTTAACGCCGAATTTGATTCAGTTTAGTATAAGTATAGTTTTTATTTACAATGTCAAATCAGTTCAGTTAAATGTCAAAAACAGTTTTATTTCACACAATTCAGTTTAGCATATGTGTGCAGTTTAAATGTCGAAAAAGTTCAGTTTAGTTCAATTTGACCCATAGACAGGACCTTTTCAGGTGTTACCACTCCGGGCCAGAGTGGACCTAGGAGTAATGGCAATGAAGGATTACTCCACCTTCCACAAATCTCCAGCATTACTGGAACCTCACCATCTGATTGTTTACTCTCATATCCAGGAAACTCCTTGGCGGTGTGGGGGAGTCTTATCTCTCTGCAGAGATGCAGTCAGTGTATTCTACAACTCCAATCGACTGGACATGGAGATGAAGGAGAAAGATTTTTTAAATGAAGAAAAGAATAAAAAATGGGGACAAAGTAAATACGAAAGAAAATTAAGATAAAGAAGAAACAAGGAAAAATGAAAAGAAGAAAGAAAGAAAGAAGGAAAGGGAAGACAATAGAGTTCATAAGAAAGAAAAAAAGAAAAAAGGGTAGAAAGAAAGAAAGAAAGAAAGGAAGGAAGAAAAGGGAAGACAACAGAGTTCATAAGAAAGAAAGAAAGAAAGAAAAGGGAAGACAACAGAGTTCATAAGAAAGAAAGAAAGAAAGAAAAGGGAAGACAACAGAGTTCATAAGAAAGAAAGAAAGAAAGGCAGAAAAAAAGAGAGAAAGAAAGAAAGAAAGAAAGAAAGAAAAGGGAAGACAACAGAGTTCATAAGAAAGAAAGAAAGAAAGAAAGAAAGAAAGAAAACGGAAGATAACAGAGTTCATAAGAAAGAAAGAAAGAAAGAAAGAAAAGGGAAGACAATAGAGTTCATAAGAGAGAAAGAAAGAAAAAAAGAAAGAAAGAAAGAAAGAAAGAAAGGAAGAAAAGGGAAGACAACAGAGTTCATAAGAAAGAAAGAAAGAAAGAAAGAAAACGGAAGACAATTGAATAACAGAGTTCATAAGAAAGAAAGAAAGAAAGAAAGAAAGGAAGGAAGAAAGAAAGAAAGAAAGAAAGAAAGAAAGAATGGAAGGAAGAAAAGGGAAGACAACAGAATTCATAAGAAAGAAAGAAAGAAAGAAAGAAAGAAGAAAAGGGAAGACAATTGAATAACAGAGTTCATAAGAAAGAGAGAAGGAAAGAAAGAAAGAAAGAAAGAAAGAAAACGGAAGAAAATTGAATAACAGAGTTCATAAGAAAGAAAGAAAGAAAGAAAGAAAGAAAGGAAGAAAAGGGAAGACAACAGAGTTTATAAGAAAGAAAGAAAGAAAGAAAGAAAAGGGACGACAACAGAGTTAATAAGAAAGAAAGAAAGAAAGAAAGAAAAGGGACGACAACAGAGTTAATAAGAAAGAAAGAAAGAAAGAAAGAAAGAAAGAAAAAAAGAAAGGGGAAGACAATTGAATAACAGAGTTCATAAGAAAGAAAGGAAGAAAGAAAGAAAGAAAGAAAGAAAGAATGGAAGGAAGAAAAGGGAAGACAACAGAATTCATAAGAAAGAAAGAAAGAAAGAAAGAAAGAAAGAAAGAAAGAAAAGGGAAGACAATTGAATAACAGAGTTCATAAGAAAGAAAGAAAGAAGAAAGAAAGAAAGAAAGAAAGGAAGAAAAGGGAAGACAACAGAGTTTATAAGAAAGAAAGAAAGAAAGAAAGAAAAGGGACGACAACAGAGTTAATAAGAAAGAAAGAAAGAAAGAAAGAAAGAAAAAAAGAAAGGGGAAGACAATTGAATAACAGAGTTCATAAGAAAGAAAGGAAGAAAGAAAGAAAGAAAGAAAGAATGGAAGGAAGAAAAGGGAAGACAACAGAATTCATAAGAAAGAAAGAAAGAAAGAAAGAAAGAAAGAAAGAAAGAAAAGGGAAGACAATTGAATAACAGAGTTCATAAGAAAGAAAGAAAGAAAGAAAGAAAGAAAGAAAAGGGAAGACAACAGAGTTCATAAGAAAGAAAGAAAGAAAGAAAGAAAAGGGAAGACAACAGAGTTCATAAGAAAGAAAGAAAGAAAGAAAGAAAGAAAGAAAGAAAGAAAAAGAAAGAAAAACTCGATAATAGATAAAGAGGAAGATGAAGGAAGAAAGACGAAAAAAAAAACGAATATAATTTCCCACACTGAACATCTGAGTCAAGAAAAAGTCAGTGAATGATAAAAAAAAGAAAAAAATCAAATAAAATGAATGAATTTAGAAAAAGTAAAAAAAAAAAATGAGAAAAAAGAAAAAGAAATAAAGAAATTCACAGATAATAAGAATAAGAAGGAAATAATGATACAAAAAAAAAAGAATTAAGAATCTGTAAATGAAAAACAGAAATCAATGAACTAGAAAGAAAAGAATGATAAAAAGATCAGCGAAAAAAAATTCAGAAAACAGTAAAGAATAAATAATGATATAGACACTTCGAAAAATCAAAAAATAAGTTGATTTGCTTCGGTGTAGTTTTATGGTACATCAACCATTGTAGGTTAATAATGCCAAATTTATTTCTATGTACCTATAAGGAGTTCTATTTCAATCAATTCAGTTTAGCATAAGCACACTGTTTAGTTTCATTTAACCCACAGATGGAGTCCCACCAGATCCTACGACTTCGGACATGAGTAGATCTGGGAGTGTTGGAAATGAAGGGGTACTCCGCATTACTTAAAACTCCAGCATTACTGGAAACTCACCATTAGGTTATTTATTGTCATAAACAGGACACTCGTTTGGTGGGGTCTTACCCCTCTGCAGAGAAGCAATTGGTGTATTCTAAAGCCCCAGGTGACTGGGCAAAATGAGAAAAGCACGATAAAAAGAAAGCAAGAAATGAAAGAAAACAACAAAAAGAAGGAATTATGATCCAAAAGTAAAAAAATTAAAATAAAAAAATTAACATAAAACTGCTTGAAGTAAAAAAGAAAAGAAAAAAAGGAAGTGAGACGATGAATAAACAAAAAAAAGTGAAAGAGAAAAAGGAAAAATTACGGAAAAAGCCCCAAAAATATATGAATGGATAAACATTGAGAAGAGAAAAAACAGAACGAAAACAAATTGTTAGAAAAAAAATTATAAAGGAAAAAAGAAAAGAAAAATTTTAACGGAACAGGAGAAAAAAAAAAGAATTGAATGAAATAAGAAAAAGAAAAAAGAAGAATAAAACACAAAAGAGATTTTTTGGAAAAAATATGAAAACAGGAAGAAAGGTCAAAATAAACTGAAGGAAAAGAAATGGTAAAAATACGAAATTTAAATAGATAAAAAAGATTCACTGAAAGAAAGAAAGAAAGAAAGAAAGAAAAATGAATGAGGTCAACGTGGATAAAAACATTTATTAACAAAGTTTGGGGGAAAAAGAAATAATAAGGAGAAAAAACAATTGGTCATATAAATAAATAGAAAGAAAGAAAGAAGACAACAGAAAAACAGAAAGAAAAAAAGAAAGAAACAAATAAACAAAGAAGCAAACAAATAAACAAACAAACAAACAAACAAACAAATCTACTAAGTGTAATGTATATAATGTAAAGAAAGAAAGAAACAAACAAACAAACAAACTAGAAAGACTGAATAACTAAACGATAATTCTATTGATAAAGACTGAATAACTGAACGATAATTTTATAGACAAAGAAACCCAAGAAAAAAAAAGGCTAAAGAGAAAGGAAATTAACAAAGAAGAAAACCGAAAAAAGACAAATGAACGATCATGACATTGAAGATATAATAGATTCTGTGGAAATTCTTAATCTACATTGAAAGTTTTGTAAATGCAGAAAGATTCAAGAAAAGATATATCAATGCGGATGAATAAAAATAAACTGTATCAACAACAACTACAACAAAAAAGTGTTTCTTAAGGAGTCAAAAAAAAAAAGAAAGAAAAAAGAGAATAAGAAAAGGAAACCAAATATAAAAAAGATATTAAATTAAAATTAAATAAAAGATGGAAAAAAAAGAGTTTGATAAATTTAGAAGGAATAATTGATCTAAAAAATAAACGAAATAAAAGGGAAAAAAAGAAAAGGGACTAAAATTAATTTAGGCGAAAATGGGGTTTATAAACTCAGAATGAATTACAGATATTTAAAACAAAAAGGAATAAAACAAAACAAAAACAAAAAAGAAAGAGAAAGACCAAAAGTGAAAGTAAACAGAATAACTGAGATTAATAAATCCAGTATGAATAAGTGATATTAAAGAAAGAATCATTGAAAGAATGAATAAATGAACGAATGAATGAATTACAGATAGCTAAAACAAAATAAAATAAGACAAAACAAAAACAAAATAGAAAGAGAAAGACCAAAAGTGAAAGTAGACAGAATAACTGAGATTAATAAATCCAGTATGAATAAGTGATATTAAAGAAATAATCATTGAAAGAATGAATGAATGAACGAATCAATGAATTACAGATATTTTAAACAAAAAGGAATAAGACAAAACAAAAACAAAAAAGAAAGAGAAAGACCAAAAGTGAAAGTAGACAGAATAACTGAGATTAATAAATCCAGTATGAATAATTGATATTAAAGAAAGAATCATTGAAAGAATGAATGAATGAACGAATGAATGAATGAATTACAGATATTTAAAACAAAAAGGAATAAGACAAAACAAAAACAAAAAAGAAAGAGAAGAACCAAAAGTGAAAGTTGACAGAATAACTGAGATTAATAAATCCAGTATGAATAAGTGATATTAAAGAAAGAATCATTGAAAGAATGAATGAATGAACGAATAAATTAATTACAGATATTTAAAACTAAAAGGAATAAGACAATACAAAACAAAGAAGAAAAAGAAAGACCAAAAGTGAAAGTAGACAGAATAACTGAGATTAATAAATCCAGTATGAATTAGTGATATTAAAGAAAGAATCATTGAAAGAATGAATGAACGAACGAATGAATGAATTGCAAACATTTAAAACAAAATGGAATAAGACAATACAAAAACAAAAAAAGAAAGAGAAAGACCAGAAGTGAAAGTAGACAGAATAACTGAGATTAATAAATCCAGTATGAATAAGTGATATTAAAGAAAGAATCATTGAAAGAATGAATGAATGAACGAATGAATGAATGAATTACAGATATTTAAAACAAAAAGGAATAAGACAAAACAAAAACAAAAAAGAAAGAGAAGAACCAAAAGTGAAAGTAGACAGAATAACTGAGATTAATAAATCCAGTATGAAAAGTGTTATTAAAGAAAGAATCATTGAAAGAATGAATAAATGAACGAATGAATGAATTACAGATATTTAAATCAATAAGGAATAAGACAAAACAAAACAAAAAAGAAAGAAAAAGACCAAAAGTGAAAGTAGACAGAATAACTGAGATTAATAAATCCAGTATGAATAAGTGATATTAAAGAAAGAATCATTGAAAGAATGAATGAACGATCGAATGAAGGAATTGCAAACATTTAAAACAAAAAGGAATAAGACAATACAAAAACAAAAAAGAAAGAGAAAGATCAAAAGTGAAAGTAAACAGAATAACTGAGATTAATAAATCCAGTATGAATAAGTGATATTAAAGAAAGAATCATTGAAAGAATGAATGGACGAACGAATGAATGAATTACAAATATTTAAAACAAAATGGAATAAGGCAAAACAAAAAAGAAAAAGATAGACCAAAAGTGAAAGTAGAATAACTGAGATTAATAAATCCAGTATGAATAAGTGATATTAAAGAAAGAATCATTGAAAGAATGAATAAATGAACGAATGAATGAATGAAGAAATAAAGAATGAGTTAAAGTGGGGGAATGGTAAATCTAAGCTGGATGAATGAAGGATGAAAAATGAAAGAAAAGAGAATAAGAAAAAAGAACAGAATAACGAAAGAATCGACTAGAAAGAAAGAAAGAAAAAGAAAGAAAAAAGAAAAAAAGAAAGAAAGAAAGAGAAAAAATATGAAAATAAATAAATAAATACAGAAAGAAAGAAAGAAAAAACGAAAGAAAGAAAGTTTTCAAATGGATTGTACCTGGTGTAAGCAAAAAAATGCAGAATGAAAAATTTATATTAAAATAAAAGAATGTTGAAAAAAAAAATGAACCTTACAAAATTTAATAAGTCAACAAATATATGAGAAAGAAAGAAACAAAGAAAAAAAGAAAGAAAGAATTAAAAAATTACGAAGAAGAAAAGAAAGGAAAAAGAAAAGAAAGGTAGAAAAGAAAGGAAAAAAAGAAAGAAAGAAAAAAGAAAAAGCTAAGAAAGAAAGAAAGAAAGAAAGAAAGAATTAAAAAAAGAACCAGAAAAAAGAAAGAAAGAACAAAAGAAAGAATTAGAAAAAAGAAAGAAAGAAAGAAAGAAGAAAAAGGCTAAGAAAGAAAGAAAGAAAGAAAGAAAGAAAGAATCAGAAAAAACTAAAAGAAAAGAAAAAGAAAAGAAAGGAATAAAAAAGAAACATCGAAAAAAGAAAGAAAGGAAGAAAGAAAGAAAGAAAGAAAGGAAGAAAGGAAGAAAGAAAGAAAGCTCTGAAATCTATTGTATCTGATTTTCACCGATAAATGAAGAATGAATTATTAATATAAAAAAAAAGTAGATAAAAACGAACTTGATAAATAAATGAATAAACGAATGAACGAGAAAGAAAGAAAAAAAGAAAGAAAGAAAGAAAGAAAAAGTTAAGGGAATGAAATGAGGCCAATAAACAAATAATATAAAATAATTGAAAACACAAAAAGCAACATAAGAAACAAGTCAATGATAGACGGAAAGCAAAAACATTTACGGAAAACTAGCAGAATTAAAACGGTTGTTGTTGTTGCTCTTGTTGTTGTGAGGTCGTGTCTATTTGGCTCAAAATCAGACGCAAAAGAAAATGAAAGGTCGATTTTAAAGTGAATCTTCTATTTCGGGACCGTGGGCGCATTAAATAAGATATAAACATGACTAGACAAAGGTCAGTATTTACATCAATAGGCACAACTTCTCCATCACTCATCACAACATTCCATTGGCCAAAATTACTTATCTTGAGCGCAAAACGCACAAGCAGATAAATATTGAATGAATCAAAAGTGTTTTCGTTTGTACAGTCTTACTCTCTACAAAATGTATTTCATGTGAAGGCCTAAATCTAGATTTGACTTCATTATCAATTCAGTCCAAGTATGCTTTTCATACCAACGTTGATGGTCTTTCATTGGAGTCTGGATGGTATAAACTTTTCCTGAATTCCAGTTCCCCCAGGCTTTTTTTCCAGGCTTTTAGATGACGTTCTAAGTGCTCCAACTACGAGTGTTATCACGATCACTATGATATATACAGGACTTTACACTCATATAAATTATTTTGGGCGGTATGCCACTTGTTCCCACAACAAAGATGGCGGACCCTCACATATTCAATCTCGGGAAACCATTGGCCAGGAGAACCAAGTGACCTGCGTAAAACTACGTCCGCACGTAAATTTTCGTCCTACGTTTGGAGCCACTTCCAAGACACGTATTTTCTATAAATACGTTGTCTTCAAACACTCTTTCTCTTTTTTACACAATTTCTTCGCAGCGGCAACACACTCCCTCCATTGTAACTCAACAGACGTCAAATAGCAACAACATGGATGGGCCTCGCAGACATTCAAAATATACATTGACCATGAGACTTTTTCCAATCTCAGACAAAGCGACTGTCTCCAACCATAAAAAGAAAGACAATTTATATATGTAATCCTTTGTAGTTTAGTTGTGTTAGACACACACACACACACACACACGATTATATTATTGATAGAATTAGCGATATTTTTTAATGTATCAGTGTGTGTTTCATTATAGTGTATAAATTTGTTTTGTTCGTCGCCTTGTTTTGAAAGTTCTTTTTGTCCGCGTCGTTTCATATCTTTTACTCTTTGGCTTCCTTCATTAACTACCTTTTTCTATGTGCCTCATTCCAAGCAAAACAACATATAAAACTTCTTTAACATTAAATTTTGGTGAACCAAACTTACAAACCAAAATAACATGTCCCCTTACAGACACAAATAGCTTTGTTAACTAACGTATAAGTAACATCAAGACTCCTCAGCTCTCCAGGACTCTTCAAAGTATCCTAATATTTCATAACCAGAGATATGGTATAGATGCTCTAATTTATCATCTTTATCTTAGATGCGAGTTTTAACACAGTGTTAGCTGATGGTTTTCATTGGAGTCTGAATAACAGTAAGTCTCCTCAAGTCTCAGTCAACTTTCCGATCTCAACAATTCTGCCGTTGAAATGTTTACGATTAGTCCTCGAATTTTTGCTCTTATTTCCAAGTCCTCCTGTCCCTGTTCCAAATTTTGACAACTGCACCGAGCATCCCAAATGGTATCAACATCTTTACGTTCATAGTTTTTTTTTCCAGTTCTCTAGCAAGTTCTAGGCACTTATCCCTCTTTTAACTTTCTTTCAATTTTACTCTGTGGGCTACCGGGACGGCAAAGTTCATTATTCGACAGGTTCTTTTTGTGTGTGTGTGTGTGTGTGTGTGTGTGTGTGTGTGTGTGTGTGTGTGGACTACCATGCACTGTGGTCGTCTGGCCGAGATTAGTTGGCCCGTTCGAACTCGCTTACTACGCTATATCAGTTCACCACGTTAACCTCTACACCATGTCGACTCTCCCTCTGTAAAAATTGAAGGGATCCAAGTCCGTGTGTTGAAAGAATAACGTTAAGACTCAGCACCTTCCAAGGGTTGATTATTTGAAATGTGTTTTGGACCTTAACAGCTGTGGGGTGATTCATCATCGAGATAATATTCTTTTAAGGTAAATTACTGATAAAATATTTATCAAGAACTGAAGAGTTTTGAAAGGGATCTTTAAAGTGCTCAGACCACTTGTTCAGGACACTATGGTGGTCCTTAAAGAGATATGGTTGTATTTGCTTTGGTTTTATGTGATATCATTGTTAGGTATTTAATGTCAAGTGCTATTCTTACATGTATATCAAATATATAATTTATATCAAATATGTAATTTATAAAACAATTACTTGGTATCCAGAGTTAAATTATCAAACGATTCAATTTAACATAATGTAAATGGTTCCAAGTATTGTTATGTATCACTAACAATTCAATTAATCATCAGTCATTTGTTTACACTGATTTAAATCATCAAACAGTTCTATTTGTTACAATTCAGATTAGCATAAGTCATTTGTTTGCACTCAGTTTAAATGTGGGACACTTTTATTTGACCCATAGTTGGGACACTATTAAGTGCTACTACTCTGGACCAGAGTGAAGGGATACTACACATTCCCCAAAGCTCCAGCATTACTGAAGCCTTACCATCGTACTATTTAGTGTCATATCCAGGAGACTCGTTGCGGGCGTCTAATCCCTCTGAAGAGATGTTGTTAGTGTATTATATAGCCCCAGCTGACTTGGCTACTGAAAGAGAGAGGATCTGTCTTTTGACTTTAGAGGTACCACAGATGAGCAATGAAAAGTTGTTTTTTTAGCTTGATATATTCAGTTTTTGAAAGAAACACGATAAATATAAAGTTTCATGATTATATCTTATATTCAAGCCTTTTTTTTTAATTAAAATTCAGCACAATATGAGTGAGTTAGAAAAGAAACGACAGAGAACCTATGATATGCTTCGCGTCGAAACCAAGCCAAAATTTCTTTATCTACCGTTTACAAAACTAAGAAAAGTTGTTAATTTTTTACAGAAAAAGATCTTTTTAAAGAAAAGGAGGAGTAGAGAATTAAACAAAAAACGAAAGGAAGGACTCCATAAAGTCAATAAGAAAGCGCGTTTATAAATGGAAAGTCTAAAAGAAAACTGTGAGGACAATAATTAAACCAGACTTAAAACAAGACATTAATCTCCTTAATAAAATAAAACGAATTCAACTTACCATCTGAGTATGTGTTCGCTTAAGACTGCTATTGAGGAGGAATGGAATAAAATATCTGAAGAATTTATTTTGAAAGCATGCAAATCGTTTCGAAGGCGTGCTGAAATAATAATTGAAAAAAAAAACCGTCGCCATATTGAGTAAATTTACTGTTTTCCGTCTATTTTCTAATCTTGTTTCTTTTGGGGTTTTTTTTAATAAGGGAATCTTGCTTCATTATAGAGTCGTTTATTATTTATTCTAGAATATTCCTAATTTTTCTTCAACATCCTGTATATGTACAAAACGGGATTTGGCATTAAACCACCCACAAGGATTAATCTGCCATAAAACAAAACCAAAAAAAAAAGATGATGTAAAGAGGTTTTGGCATTATATAACCCACAAGGTTTTATCTGCCACAAAACTCAACCAAGCCAATATATGAACAGGGTTTGTTTTTTAATACCCAGTGCTATATATTGACCTTTGACAACCGGTGAGTGTGTATTTCGTAAATAGGATATGCAGCTGTGTCAAAAGTAAACAAGGGAAATAAATCACGAGAATTGCACCAGAAGAAAATGTGTAGGCGTCCACAAAATAAATAATGTCGGATTTTTAAACTCCAACTGCAAGTCAGTCTGAAGACAGCAGAATAGACATGTTAGTCATAGGAGCCATGGGCTCCCGGGTTGTGGAACGGGCTCTGTTTCAAGCTCCGAAAATAGAAAAGAAGAAGCCGGGCTCTGAAAATATTTATCTTAACGTGAGTTGTCAATGAAAGCACTCTCTCTCTCTCTCTCTCTCTCTCTCTCTCTCTCTCTCTCTCGCACACACACACACGCACGCACACACACGCAACATACATTTCGAATAAATGAATTTATATTTTTAAGCACAAGTGTTATGGCCTCCTCTCTTCATTATGGCTATATAACACCCACAAGAGTTGATCTGCCATAAAACCAAACCAAAACAAACCAAATCTTTCTTTCTTTCTTTCTTTCTTTTTTTCTTTCTTGCAAATGGATTCTAAGAATTCTTTCAGGCATGTCATTATAACGGCAATTTCAAAACTTCTTTTTCTCTCCCGCTATTCAGAATGCTTTCTAAAATCTTTTCTCGTGTCTTTAACTCTGAATCTTTAACACGTTTCTTCTTTTCGATTCGTTTCTATTTTTCGTTCTATTTTTTCGATAAACACCTTAATGGCGGACAATCGTTTATGGAAAAATTTTATGACGTCTCTTTTTCTTTTCCTACTGCTGATACTTATTCCGAACATTTTACACATTTTATTGAATTATACACATTTAATGTAAGCTTGAATTATGTGCCGCTGGTATGTTCTTCTTTTGTTACAAACCAGCCCTGCAGGCCAAAAGCATTTAAAGTCACGTAAAGTGTATTTGTCGGCACTGTTTATTTTAAAATCATAAAAGGCAAAAATACGTTAGCAAATAAAAGAATTTCTACTGTTTATTAGTGACCAAGATTATTCAGGTATTTTTGAGGAGAAGGGGATAAGGGGTTGTCATTCTTTCTAAATTCCTTGAAAGAATGAAAAACAGTCTAGAATTCGTCTATTAAGAGGATTAAATCTGTGATTCATAATACTTGAGTGAGTCAAAAATTTAGCAATATTTTGGAAATGTGAGGGTTAACATACAAGTTCAGGATGCTTTTTCTGTTTTCGTGAAGGTTTTGAACTACTCTAAACTATGAGATACTGAACTCACCAATGTAGATAATAAATGGAAGGCCTCATTAGGTTATGAGGAACTTTCTGAGGCAAACAAATAGAGACGTAAATTATTTTATCTCATGTTATAAAATCAGCTAAGTGGCCAGAGGTCAGGTATTCATAATTTAGCATTCTCGAGGCGTTCGTGATTGTAACGCATAGAGACGAGTACCAAAATGGTGCTAAAGGATCTATGAGTGTAGCTCTACCCCTTTAAGTTTCAGTTTGGCCCCCATTGTAACCTCCGCTGGTTTTTTTGATACAAATGTTTATTTGCAACTACCCTTCATTCGTGGTCGTTGAAGAGAGAGAAACAAAGTATTAAATGAGTCTACTGCTTTAGATTGAAAGAGAAATAAACAAACGCATGACAAGTGAGGCAGACACAAATCTTGAAATTATCTTTCTAGTTTTCTGTTGTACTTCTCCGGAGGCTCCGCATACTTATTCATGACCATCTAAGCCCAGCGCGCTCGTATAGGTTTTCCCCTACGCGGAGCTCACCCAAAAGAGGTGCCGGAATTTTTGGTCCGTTTTCACATCTCTTGGTTCATGTCAAGCGAACTTTTTTTTTTTGCTTTTTATCTCGCGTCCCCTTTAACGACTTCTCCCTTTGTGTTTCTTCCAGCCAATTAGAGCCCGTCGCCCGATTGCTCTTGATACCTTTACAATTTTAACTTGGGGATCTGCTATTATCAAGACCCTGATTTTGAGAAACTACTGTTTACTTTCCTATTCGACTCTCCCCTATCAACGTCCCTCTCTCTGTTTCTCTTTCTCTCATTTACAATTTAATAGGGAAGCCCCAGTAATGCTGGAGGTTTGGTGAATGTGGATACTCCTTCTTTGCCATTACTCCCAGGACAACTCTGATCCGGAGTCATAGCTCCTCACGGGGTCCTTTCAATGGCTCAAATAGAACTATTTGACATTAAATTAACTGAAAACAAACGACTTATGTAAGATAATTGTTTAAAGTGGAACTGTTTGATCATTTAACTGATGTTTAATTGAATTTGTGGTGATACATAGCAATACTTGGAACTATTTTACTGTGTACAAATGAATGAGTAAAGTTGAATGGAATAATTAGTGTTAAATAGCAATATTTGTAACCACTTCACTATATGCAAACAAATGGTTAATGGTATATATAATCTACAAAATGTGTTTAATTTTTTTTTTTTAATGAAATGAAAACGAAATATCATTTTTGATTCCGTCCGTCTAAATTGTTAGAAATAGTACACTTTTTGACATAGAAACTACGTACTTATGCTAAACTGAACTGTTTGAAGTAGAACATTTTAAATGGAAGTAAACTGTGTACTAATCATAAACTGAATTGTTTGAAGTAGAACTGTTTTGACATTGAACTAAATTGTTTTGACGTTGAACTGTTAGTAAACAAAAAAAACTATAGATCAAATAAACTGAATTGCTTGGAATTTAATTTGGCGTTAAAAGACCCGAAAAGGATTGATACACCGTAAAACATAAGAACCAACCAACCAACCAACCAACCAACCAAGGACAATACCTATAATGGTAAACGCTTAAAATACTACATGGTAGTAAGAACCAGTGAAGGAATACTCAGAATGAAAGTAAATGAATAAATGAATGAAAAAGAAAAGACCAAAAGAAAAACAAAATAATACATAGACGAAGAAAAATAAAAGAGCGTAACCCCCACACCAACACCTCCAAAAAAAAAAAAGAAAAATGAAAGATGATACAAAGAAAGGAAAAAGAACGAAAAATTAAATCTAAAGAAAAGAAAAGCAAAGAAAAAAAGAAGGAAAGTGAATATAACAGCGAAGAAAAAAACCCAAAGAAAATACGATGAATTAAAATGAAAGAAAAGAAAAAGAAATGAAAAAAAAAAAGAATCAAATCATCATAAAAATAAAAGAAGAAAGATCGAAGAAGGAAGTGAAAGGAAAGAAAAAATAAAGCTAAAATAAATAAACCATGAATAAAAAACAAAAAAAAAAAGAAAGAAAGAAAAGACAGAAAAAAACTAAAATGAAGGTTAAGGAAAGAAAGTAAAGAAAAGATAATCAAACGTTCTGTGTAGATGTCAAAAGTGGAATTGCTTTTACATAACACGTGACCAAACCTCATGAACATTTTCTACTTGATAATGTCAATCATTTCATATGGTATCTCTCGTATGTTCATTATATATATATATATATATATATATATACATTCAAGGGTACACACCAACACAAACAAATGGCCACAAAGCTTACGCACACGCCCATACTTAGAGACACACACATACATCTATATGTACATATATATATGCATATATATATATGTGTGTGTGTGTGTGTACACACAGATATATATATATATATATATATATATATTTCCAGATAACTTATTCATTTTAACACAACATAAGGAGGATTTCAAAATTATACAAAAATATATCAATCTAAATAAAAATCAGAAGATACAATATCACGTATATAAAAGCCCTAATAATGGCTTAATTTAAAAACCGAAACGTTTGACGCGGGAAAATAGTTCAATACTAGATAAAATTATCCCATGAATACCAATTGTTATCTTTTATATTTCATGGTAATGTATGTGACATTTGGTTTCATGCTTTGTGCATTTATCAGACAGAGTGAAGGTTTAAGAAAAGTAAAACACCGATTGATATGGTTACTTTTTTTCTTGAAAAGTAGGGTGGTTTTTGTATACGTCTTCCTAAGTCTGGGTGCTTTTGCAGCCTTTTCTTTATTTGTTTTTAATAATACTGCAACATTTAGTCCTCCAGGAATTCACCAAGTGGAATAGTAAGAACCATAAACTGTAATATATATATATATATATATATACATACATATATATATATATATATATATATATATACGAGGTGCCTTCATTAAGTTTCCAGACTTTTTGTACAGGCATTTAAAATTGTCGTAGACTCTTGAAAATTCAGTATCTTATTGCTATATATGTTATGAGATGACTGACCAAATTTTATGATTTCACGCTCAAATGAACAGCTACAGCAGCAATAGGAATACACCCTACTAATGCCTGATTGTCACAGCTGGTGAATTTCAAAAATGCAATCTCGACGTGAGGACACTTTAGAAGAACGATATGAAATAAAATTCTGTTTTAAACTTGGAAAAAATGCCACCGAAACGTGTAGAATGCTTCCTACTGCTTTTCGACCGTCTTGCATGAATTGAGCATCAGTTTTTGAGTGGCATAAGAGATTCAAGAAAGGCAGGGAGTCTGTAAGGGATGATGAGCGGTTTGGGAGGAGTAAGGAAGTCAATACACCAGAGTTGATTGGCCAAAGGGCTAGGGTTAGGGTTAAGGTTACTATGTTGAAGTTTTAAGGGAGTTCAGAAAGAGATTCCCTCGGAAAAGGCCAGCACTTATCAATTCAGGTCAGTGGAATTTCCACCAGGACAATGCACCAGTCCATAACTCCATCCTTGTCACAGACTATTTGACCAATATGGGCATCAAGACAGTTTCTCAGCCTCCCTATAGTCCAGACCTTGCTCTCTGTGCCTTTTTGTTATCCCATAAGCTCTGATGCTGTCGTTATAAGACAATTGAGGAGATGGAAGAGGCTGTTACGAAGGCCATTGACAAGAGACTAGAGTTTTATGTGTGTACTCTCAATAAAAGTGCCCATACGAAAAAAGTCTGGAAACTTATTTAATGATCCTCCTATATATACATATATATATATAGTTTAAATACAAACGCCTAAGCCGAATACCTGCTACAAGCAGCTGCTAACATAGGCCGCCATGTCAACGCAGACGAGGCGTAATACATGTGCTTGAATCAAAGAGGTGACATCTCTAAACTAAATGGTAGTTCTTTGAAACAAGTGGACAAGTTCACCTACCTAGGAAGCAGTGTCACATCAACCGAGAAAGACATCAACGCGTGACTTGCAAAAGCATGGATAGCTATCGACAGGATATCAGTTATATGGAAATCAGACCTCACCGATCTAATGAAACGCAGTTTTTTTCCAAGCTGCGGTCGTGTCGATACTGCTATATGGATGCACTACATGGAGCCTAACTAAAAGTTTGGAGAAAAAGCTTGACGGTAATTATGCAAGAATGTTGCGATAAATATTGAATAAGACCTGGAGGCAGCACCACACAAAGCAGAAGTTGTACGGCCACCTACCACCCATCACGAAAACCATGCAAGTTAGACGAACCAGACATGCAGGACACTACTGGAGAAGTGGGCATGAACTCATAATTTACATACTCCAGTGGACACCTTCACATGGTTGAGCAAAGGTAGGACGACCAGCTAGAACCTATATACAACAAGTGTGTGCCGAAAAAGGATGTAGCCTGGAAGACCTACCGAGAGCGATGGACGATACAGACAGGTGGCGAGAGAGGGTCAGGGTGATCCGTGCTGGCAGTGCAACATGATGATGATGATTATGATATATATATATATGTTTGTGTGTGTGTGTGTGTATAATCACTAAACGATAATTTTTACCAGTTGATGAATATTTATCCAAGATTAAACAGATTAAATAACCCATATGCTATTAATCATTTATATTCCCATTTATTAAGAGCCGTATTAAAAGAAACATGTTTTCAAAAAATCTAAATGGTAAAATTTTCTTTCCCTTTATGTCATACCTTGATTTCAAACACCTGCAATTTCAGTGGCAAACCATGTTAATAAAATTAAGTTTACAAAGAAGGATTGCAAGTATAACACCGTGGTAAAATAATGTTTTTCCTTAACTACAAAAGATTAAAACCTCAACTAATACAATGTACAGGTTCTAAAATAAGGGGCGTATCAATAGAACGCAGTCCTACGTCCATACAGCATTCAGAACCATTCAGTTTTAGATGTACATTTTCTTTTTAAGTAAAGGAATTATATTCGGAATTGAATTACCACGACCAGAAAAATTCAATTCACAATATTCTTCTATTTAAAAAAGAAAATGTACATCTATATCCTTGCCCTTGAGGTCATATTAATTACGAAAATGCGTATTTTCAATCTTCTTGGGAAGTCGTGGCCATAGAAATGACCGCATCCTCTATAAAGAGTACGGATGAGAATTTTTAAGTAAGATTCAGGTTAATTGACTGCACAATCACCAACACTAGTTGATTTGGTATCACTTGTGTGCAATGCAGATCTGTGGGTCTGTGGTATATTTTCGGCTCTGCATTTTGTGGTCGCTGGTTTGATCTCTTGGGGGAAAGATCACATTGTACACTGCTGATGAGACCTAATAAGGTCGAAACAGCTGTCCAGTGTTTCCGTATGTCAAACGCAAGTGTTCGCCAGATTTTCTGGTCTTGGTAATTCAATTCACAATCAGTTTTAATTTGATCCTAAATTCATACGCGCGTATATATATATATATATATATATATAAATCTTACTGAGGTACTTTTGTTGTATACTGACCTTCGACCCGGCCAAACATGCCATTCCAATGTGATGCACCGGAAGGAAGTGACACATTCCAATGGCCAGTAATCGAAAGAAATCGCGTAGGCGGATTTGGCTGAGGAAATGGGACAAGGTAAAAGCCCACGATACACTCATAGACTGATGCACCGAAGAGAGTGACCTCTGAGCTGCATGACAGTTATTTCCGCTTGATGATGATCAAACATACCATTCCAAAGATTGAATGGGTGATTGAGTGGGCGATTGAACTATTGTATAACTCGGTGAGACAGGAAGTCAGCGAGTTGGAGATCAGACGAGTGGGAGTAAGGCGAGTGGGAGATCAGACGAGTTGGAGACTAGATGTGGTAGGGAAAGCCACCACCCAGCAGAAAGGGCCCTCGGGGCCCCCAGTAGTTTTGGAGACCTGTTGGTGACAGAAAGCTGAGCCCCCGGACTTCCGGTTGCGCATCAGGAGAACGAGAAAGACAACGCTGACGGCCATAAGAGTGGGGATCAATATATTGCAGTCTTTGTTCAGTCTCCAACTCCCTCTCACACACAAACCTTACAAATAAAGTGAGAGATATTTTTTTAAAGAAGTCTTCGCTTGTCTTTATTATCGTGTCGTTATGATTCTTTCTGCATGAATCTGCGTATGAGCATATAACACTTTAATTATTCATCAGTTTAAAATGAAAAACTTTCATTCTACTTAACTATGACTGATTTAATGCTAAACATACGTTCCGATTACCAAACTGCTTTTAATTTAGTAATAAATATCATTCAGACATCAGACCTTAAATCTCTAGAAATACAAGACTTTTTTATTTATTTGCTTACTATATATATATATATATATATATATGTGTGTGTGTGTGATTTGATAAGGTCTTAAAAACAAATATATATATATATATGCGTCTGTATTAATCGATTATTGAATTAATTAATGCATATATATATATATATATATATATATATATATATATATATATATATACAAATAAAATGAAATACCACTGAAAAGTGAAAGCCAATTTATTGAAATCAATAATAATAATTGAAATTATAATGTGTGTGTGTGTGTGTCATGCGTTTGTTTACGTCATCATATTACTGTAAATTTTGACTTACACAATATCTTCTCGGGTCAATATTCATTTCTTGAGTGGTAAATCCAAATACTTTTTTTTCATTTTACTGTTGCTTACCTGCAATGAAAAACAAATTAAGTTTAATATTTGTGGAAACAGAAAACTTGAATAAGTATACTTTTGTTCTTTTCTTTCTTTCTTTCCTTCTTTCTTTTTCCGAATTCGTATTTCAAAAAATGTGTCACCATCATCTTCACGTTACACGTTTTTTTAGGCTCTCTGGGAAGATACAAATCCTTGTTTATGACCTACTGGAACTGCAAAACCCATGAGATGACAAGGCTTTTTTCTTATTATAAGGTCCCAGAAAATTTCCACGCTATGCGCATTTTGACAGCATTCTCAAATTTTAATCTTTTCTCAATAAAATATGGTAAGCTTTGAAAAAGGTTACTGAATAAGAAATTACTAAAACTGAGGTTGGAAAGGAAATGGAGATTTTCATAACATCAATAAAATACAATATTTGCCAAGAGCATGAAAAAAGTACCCGTTGCTTGTGGTGACTACTTAATCGGGAAAAATAAACCTCGCAATAGAGTCCAAAGTGTTTATCAGGAAATATTGAATATTGGTTATCTTGCAAGTGGCGTGACACACAAGTAGACTGGTGTAGATCCAGTTAACACTAGCCCTGAGTCATTTACTGGAGAAATATATGGATAGATACCACTCGTGCAAATATCTTGGGTATTACACACTGAATGCGATCCAGCATGTTAAAAATAAAACTGTAAACCAGGAATAAAATTGAAAGCCTGTATCTGGTCTCTCTTTCTCACTATGAGATGTTGCTTCTTTTTGCCTAGCTAACGCGGTCAGCTCAGCTTCAATACTCTCTTTCTTTCTCCCGGCGACTACCTACGAAGTGTAGTGGTAAATAAACCTTAGGGAAATTAAACAGTTCGTCAACTTTTACCAACAGGGTCATGGTGAGACAAATGTGTATTTGGTACCGTTAAGGTATATACTACCTTGATGCAGTTATTGTGCAAGTATATTGGAAGAGGACACCATCAAACATGCATAAATGAAAGAAGAAAAATAGAAAATAATACCACAGGCGAACTACTCGAAACAAACTATATAGCAGAAATCTCATCAAAGGGATACACACCTTGCCTGTTCCTCTTGCAAGATACTCAGGACAATTCTCAAAGTCGATGAAAGGAAAACTTCTACAAAGGGGTAAAAAAAAGAAAAATAATGACGACGCATGAGGTCTGACATCCCAGAAATGATTTCGAGAGACTATATGTGTCAAGAAAAGAAGGAGGAAGAAGACCCGCCTGCTATGAAGATAGCAGCGAAATATCGGTAAGAAGACTCGAAGACTACACAACAAGCAAAGAAAGACTGATTACAGTCGCCAGAAACCACAAAAACAACAAAAACATCTACAAACAACACTAACTAGCAAAGGAAAATGAGAAAGAAAACATTTGTATGGACATTTCAAAAGGCGAAATCTTACACGAGAAACTTGGACAGGGCTGAGGAGAAGCATTAAGAAAGAAACTGAATTTCTTCTCATAGCAACACTAAACAACGCCATCAAGACAAGCCATACCAACCCCTCCGCTCGTGCAGGATATGACACAAGGTCAATTTTTAAGCGGAGTTTAACAGGTTTGAATTCAGAGTTTTCCTTCTCCTAGACTAGTTGCTTCACCAAGGCTGTAGAACCTAGTCTGCTCTACTATTTACCCATAGCTGGAGGGAGAATAATTGGATTCATACCTTTCCCAAGGGTATTAGAGCTATGTGAAATGCAATCAGTCACGTCCAGGATTTGAATTCGTGTCGCCGTATTCATTTCCTACGACGATAACCATTACACCACGCCATCAAGACAAACACTGTTAAAGCAAAAATAGACAAGTCACAACAAAATAGTAAATGTAGGTTTTGTGGTGCTAGAGAAGAAATGAAATACACCGGATTTTTCAGAGAACTAAAAAAATACACGGGATTTGCCTGAGAACAAAAAAAGTCCATGCTTGTTAAAGAACACGTTTGATAATGTTTAAACTATAACCGGTTGGATAAGCAGCTGCTCACCATTCCCAAGCTAGTGGTTCGAAAGTGAGCTTAATACCATGAATAGAGTTCGAACTCGCTAACTTCACGGCTGTAGTCTAGGACTTTAACTATTAGACCAGGCAGGGGATCTGCAGTGTAGCTTATTTATATTTACCAACCCCTCCGCTCGGGCAGGATATGACACAAGGTCGAGTTTTTAAGCGGAGTTTAACAGGTTTGAATTCAGAGTTTTCCTTCTCCTAGACTAGTTGCCTCAACAAGGCTGAAGAACCTAGTCTGTCCTACTATTTACCCATAGCTGGAGGGAGAATAAGGGGGTTCATACCTTTCCCAAGGGTATTTGCCCAAAAGTGAACATAATAGAGCGACTGGAGTACGAACTCGCGTACTCGATTCCGCAGCTCATCGCTTTAACCATTACACCACGAGGACACCCCTCGTGCAGTGTAGCTTATTTAGCCTTCAAAGAAATGTCAGTAAAAACCGAATGTAATTGTCGTTCACCTTTAAAAAATTGATAATGTTAATGATATCAAAGTTATAATGAGTTCATTTGAAAAACAAAATTACTTTTGATACAATCCTCTTAAAATTCATGTCCTAGCATAAAGTTCTTCATCTCAAGTAAGACTGAACTGTCAAACAAGGCAGTTCTATTATATTACGTATGTAATCGCTCAGATAAAGAAAAAAATAATAGCAAAAATACATAAATAAATCAATAGATGAATAAATGAAAAAAATAAATAATAAATATCCTCATACGAACAGGATAAGCACTATCTTTTTGCGTTATTTATTATAGTGAAATTGGTCTGGATTCAAAGTCGGCGGGAAATAAAAGCCGCCATGTTTTACTAGAACAATCAGTCGACCATTCTTATTCAGTGCTATTTGTCATTTGTTGAACAGCAGTAATTTCGTTGACATTTTATAATAATTGGCACACGCTTATATCAGCGCTGCCTGCTGACTCTCGATTTAACTTCATTTGTCTACTTATTTATTTATTCATATATTTATATTCTTTTATGAATATCATTTATGGATAATTCACTCGAGTCGACTTAATACGTGACTGAACGGGTACACACTTCAATGATTTTACATGAAAAGCAATTCAGTATAAGACAATAAAACGAAGTCTAATTCTTTATATAATCACACACACACACACACACACACACACACACACACACACACACATATATATATATATATATATATATATATTTGATCGTGTGTGAGAGAGAGGCTGTCGTAAAAGTTATCAGCCTTACTAAGAAATAAGAGTCATTGTTGAGTACTTTTGTTAGTGTCACACACTCCTAGATTTTATTTAAAAAAATCTAGAGGTCTTAACTTTTGAGTAGGTGAGGCTCATACAAAAATACGGGGTATGTGACAAATCTAATATCCAGGTGAGGCTAAGAATACTTTGAACGAGTTATATATATATATATATATATATATATGTTGATAAACAAACGGATGAACATTTCTTTTCTTTTGCTAACACGTATTTCGACTGAAATTGTTTTGTTTGTATACAAGTTTTTCTATGATTATTTTAGTTTAGAAACACAAGATTAATTATAAAAAAATAATTCATCGTCAGGAAAAATGTTTTGAATTTAAAAAAAAATTCAAAACATTTGCACTGAGGACAACTTCTTAGCTTACATGCTTAAGTTATTTTCTATTATTATTATGAGTTTTTCACATCAGCGTAAGCTGATGGTCATCCAGTGGACATTGAGTGACAGCAAGTCTCCTCAAGCCTCCAGGACTCTTCTCAGTATTCTGGCCATTTTCAATAATGCTGTTGTTTGGATGGTCTCCACTCGGCCAGCAACTTCTAAATCTTCCAGGCCTCTAGTTACCGTGCTAAAAGCACCAATCACAATTAGTATAATTTTCACCTTCATGTTCCATAGTTTTTTCAATTCTCTGGCAAGGTCTAGGTACTTATCTCTCTTTTCACATTCTTTCAGTTTTATTCTGTGGTCAGCCGGGATAGCAAAGTCGACAATTTTGCATATTTTCTTTCTTTTTTTTTTATTGTTATAAGGTCTGGTGTTCGTGCCGAGATTAGGTTATCTGTTTGTATATCAAAGTCCCATAGGAGTTTGACCGTGTTATTTTCTAGGACAGGTGCTGGGTTGTGCATATACCATTTGTTGGCATGGTCAAATTTAAATTTCTTGCACATTTCCCAGTGGATCAACTTGCCCACCCAGTCATGTCTAGCCTTGTACTCCTTCTGTGCCAATTTGCTGCATTCGTTTATTTTTGTGCCAATTTGCTGCATTCGTTTATTTTTGTGCCAATTTGCTGCATTCGGTCATTATTATTATTATTATTCCTTAAGAGTTTTTTTACAACACCGTTGGCTGATAGTCTTTCACTGGAGTCTGAGAGACGGCACGTCTCTTCAAGTCTCCAGGACTCTTCTTTGTATTCTGGCCGATCTCAATACTGCAGTAGTTTGGATGGTGTCAACACGTCTTCTTTTTTCCAAGTCCTCCAGTCCCTTTATTAATCCTTTGTTGACTGTATTAGGAGCACGAATTATATTCGGTATAAACGCCCCTTAAACATTCCACAGTTTTTTCCAATTCCTTTGTTGGGTCGAGGTATTTATCTTTTTTTTTTCACTTTCTTATGGATTTTACTCTGTGGTCAGCCGGGACACCAAACTCCACAATTTTGCAAGTTCTCTTTTTTTATTTTTGATAATTATAAGGTCTGGTCAATATTTTATTTTATACTTAAATTTTTTAACAACAAAATTATATTTTTATCTCACGTACCTCAGATACAAACACACAAAGTATATATATATATATATATATATATATATATAGTGAAGGTGCCCGTGGTGTAATAGTTATCGTCGTAAGAAATGGACACGGCGACACGAGTTCAAACCCTGGACGGTACTGATTGCATTTCACATAGCACTAATACCCTTGGGAAAGGTGTGAATCCAATTATTCTCCCTCCAGATAATAACTAGGGCAGACTAGGTTTTTCAGCCTTGGTGAGGCAACTAGTCTAGGAGAAGAAAAAAATTTAATTCAAACCTGTTAAACTCCGCTTAAAATAATTGACCTTGTGTCATATCCTGCCCGAACGGAGGGGTTGGTATATATATATATATATATATATATATATATATATATATATATGTATATATATATTAAAAAATCGAGTAATACAAGAAAATATATACAAAGTTGGTTACGTCATGAAATAGAATCTCTTTTTTTCTTCAAATCGTATCATCACTTCACAGATTTGAGAAAATTTTTAAAAACTGTTAACAATTTTACAAATTTAATAAAAACGTTCTGGTATTATTAATGGAACTTAAAGTCGTTTAATATGATTTTTGTTCAAAAGGGGATATTTTCTAAAATCCTGGTCTTTAGAGAATTATATTAAAAGACTATATTGAGCAAACCTTCACTATTTTACGTTTATTCCCCCAGTGTATGAACGCAATGATGGCTGAGTTCTGAAAGTTAAATGCGTTGCAGGTTGAAATGTAATGTAAAACTAAAGAAAATGATTTTTTTTTTTATTTTAAAACTTTATCTATGTTCAAAATTCTCTTTTTAAGATTTCTGGATATCTATTTTATGGATATTTTGTTTCATTCGCGACAACAAATTTTATATTTACCTGCGTAGAAGATAGAATTTTTTGGTGGGGAGTAATTTTACCTTGTCGCCATTATTAATAAACGGGGTGTCTAAGAAAGGTAAGAAAGTTTTTTTTTTTAGATTATATATGAAGTTTATGGGGGGGGTTGTTTTTGGGTTTTTTTTTGTTGAGCCTGTTGATAATGGAGGTTATGTTGTATTTATTTGAATAAATGATTAAAACATCTTCAATATATCGGAATTAATAGATAACGTTTCGTAACATATATTTGAAAGGTCTGGATTCTAAAATTTCTAGAAAAAGACAGGCTAAAACACCGCTTAGTGGTGATCCCATAGGAAGGCCAATTTTTTCTGGTTAAAATGATTGTTATATGTGAAAAAAAAGACAGTGCCTGGTACATAACTCAATTATTCGGATTATTTTGGTAACTGTTGTATCCTGGTAAGGAAGAGATACACAGTGAAATGGAGTTAATTATTTATTAATAGAAGTGGCATAATCCGACAAATATTATCAGTGTCGCTCTGAGGGTGTTACGTCCGAAGATGGTCTTACTTCTGACCGAGATCTTTCGGTACCCAGGTGCTTCAGATAAGCGACGTCTTTTATTACTCCGAGATAACTGAAGTCACGTGGTACGACCCACTATACAACAGTAACATATAAAAGGAGAGAACATTTGATTTTATTTCTAAATGGCATTTCAATTTTTCGATGCATTTTTAATATGGATATTTGTGTATAGAGATTGAATGTCACGGATAGCTATGAGATTTTCCATGTTTATATTTTGTATTTCGTTGCAGATATCAACAGAATCTTTAAATGAAAAGAGTTGGTATTTCCTAAAAGAGGGGTCAATACTTTAACTATGAGGAAATTATTGGACGTAATGAAATGTCGCTATTTTTTGTTTTTAGATGACCATATATTGTGGGAATTATGGGGTGGTAATCTTTTAATGTGAGAAACACTAAAGTAAAAGTACGATCACCAGATGGAGACACAGAATACTTCGACATTGTAGCAGGAGTACTACAAGGGGACACGCTGGCTCCGTACCTCTTTATCATTTGTCTAGACTACGTACTTAGAACATCGATTGACAAAATCAAAGAGAATGGCTTCGAACTGACGATGAAAAGAAGCAGAAGATACCCCGCAACAACAATTACCGACGCCGACTACGCCGATGACATAGCGATACTGGCAAATACACCTGACCAAGCCGAAACACTTCTGCATAGTTTGGAACGAGCAGCAGCAAGCATAGGCCTCCATGTTAATGCACACAAAACGGAATATATGTGCTATAACCAAACGGGGGACATCTCCACTCTAAAAGGAACCGCTCTTAAACTAGTAGACAAATTCACGTACCTAGGAAGCAGCGTCGAATCAACCGAAAAGGACATCGAAACGAGGTTAACGAAAGCATGGACAGCTATCAATAGGCTATCGACTATATGGAAATCAAACCTAACCGATAAAATGAAACGCAGTTTCTTCCAGGCAGCGGTCACATCGATACTGCTATATGGATGCACTACATGGACGCTAACAAAACGGCTGGAGAAGAAACTAGATGGCAATTACACAAGAATGCTGCGTGCAATCCTGAACAAGTCCTGGCAGCAACACCCCACAAGACACCAACTGTACGGCCACCTGCCCCCTATCACGAAAACTATTCAAGTTAGGCGAACCAGACATGCAGGACATTGCTGGAGAAGCAGAAATGAACTCATAAGAGATGTACTCTTATGGATCCCCACACATGGCCGCGCAAAAGCAGGACGACCAGCACGAACGTACATTCAGCAGCTATGTGAGGATACAGGTTGTTGTCCTGAAGACTTACCTAGGGCGATGAACGATAGGGAGGAGTGGCGAGAGAGGGTCAGGGATATCCGTGCTGCCAGCACGATATGATGATGATGAACTTTTTATTGGATTTATTAAAAAAATTATATTCTTATTGAACCGAAAAAGACATCAACACGCGGCGAACGAAGACTTAGACAGCTTTTGATAAGTTATTGATCATATGGAAATCAAACCTAGCCGATAAAATGAAACGCAGTTTCTTTCAGGCAGCGTTCGTATCGATACTGCTGTATGGATGCACCACTTGGACGCTAAGAAAACAGCTGGAGAAGAAGCTAGACGGCAATTATACAAGAATGTTGTGAGCAATAGTGAATTAGTCCTGGCAGCAACACCCAACAAGGCACCAACTATATGGCCGTCTGTCTCCTATCACGAAAACTATCCAAGTTAGACGAACCAGACATGTAGGGCATTGCTGGAGAAGCAAAGACGAGCCCATAAGTGATTTACTCCTATGGACACCCACATATGGCCGAGCAAAAGCAGGACGACCAGCTCGAACATACATACAGCAGCTATGTGAGGATACGGGATGTAGCCCTGAAGACCTGCCGGAGGCGATGAACCATAGGGAAAAGTGGCGAGAAAGGGTCACGAATATCCGTGCTAGAAGCATGACATGATGATGATGATGAAGATTGATGGTATTTAAGGAGGTAGGAATGTTAGTGTTTTTGTCCTTGAGTAGGTTCATTAGTTTATTGTGGTAATCTATGGTGTCTGATATGATTTTTTCCCCCTTTATTTGGGAATGTTATTGTGAAATTATTATTTTTGATTAAGTTGTAGGGGCTGAAATATACCTTTGGGTAAAGTGTATTTAGAGGTAAAGACCAGCTCTTTGGCCAAGTTGGTAGAGTGTTCACCAATGGTCTGGGTGACCTAGGTTCAATACCAGGTCATGTCATTCCAAAGACTTTAAAAATGATACTTGATACCCCTTTGATATAATATATATAAGGTACGTATAATATATATAAGGTACGTATCGAGGGTAAAGTGGAGCAATCCAGGGAAAGGAGTAGCGCCCTCTCCAACGCCTCGGTATAGTAGCTATTGAAAAGGGAGCCTCCTGGTCACCCTCGACTACGGTCGCCAACTTTACTTACAATTTAGATGCGTGGTGGTTGTTGGTGGATGCAGTTAAGGGTTGTATGAAACCTCTGTCAAAGTCTGAATCGATGTGGCTATAGTTTGTGTTTACGATATCGAGTAGTTTATATTTTTTGTGTAATTTGAAAAATTTTTAATCCGAATTGGAGAGCTTCAGTTTCATAAGTATTAAGATGTGAGTTTGATACATTAAGAATGAGATTGGTTTGTCTGTCTTTCCGTGTGCAATTATTTCGTAAGGACAGCGGTTTTATTTTTAGATTGGATATGTGGTTATTGTTTATGTAAGAGACATATTTCCTTAGTTTGTCGTCTGTATTGTATGAGATACGTTTGTTTAAGCGGAGATCTCATCCCAGTTTTTTTTAGCCATTTCAAAAATGGATATTTCTGTTAATTTGAAATTGTTTATAGAGGATTCCATGAAAATCACGTGATCCGGTAAAATATTTCAAGAAGATCCATGAAACTTGGTTTACTATTTGGAATGACTTTTTCATTACGGTTTATAAAAAAAGTATTTTTCTTTTTTTGGCAGAGTGTGCACAGATTAATAATTTCTTGTATTTTTGTAGTTGTTTAAAATCATCCATTTCAGATGGTGTTAAAGTTATATATGTTTGTCCATAGAAAATATGTAAATGAGAAAAAAAATGAAATGAATCAGACAAATATGTTTAAAAATAAAAGGACGAAAGAATATATTTGGTATGGATGAAAATTTATTTTACTGGGCCAACACGTGTTTTAAATAAAATACAAGTTTTTCAATTTAAATTATTCTAAGTATAAAGGTAAAATACTGACGATAGAAAATAAGTTGCGCATGCAAGCTAAAAAGTCGTCTTCAGTGCAAATGTTTTTTAAAATCTTTAAAAAAGCAAGTATTATATATATATATATATATATATATATATGAAGAGTAAATAAAGGATTGTAATCCGACAATATGTAGAAAAACTGATAACAACGATCCAAGAGGAAGGAATGATTTATTAACGGATCAACACGAAAGCGTTTTGGTTCTACTGAACCATCATCAGGACCATGAGGGGTGATATTAATAATTTTAAGTTAACGATGGATGATTAAAAATGTGAAATACAAAAACCTACGGGAAAATATGTATAGTAAGAAAAAGTTAGCCGTTTAACTGGCAAATCAGCGTTTGATGTTTAAATTAGTCATTTGACTTATAAGGAATATTGTAGAGAATTAAGTACGTTGTTTAACGAGGAAGATTACGAGACAAGGAAGAAAAGAAAGAAAGAAAGAAAGAACAAAAGAAGAATAAAAAGCATCGAAATTATGAGATATACGGAAAATATTAACTAAGGATGGGATATATTGTAGCTGTTTAAAATGTGTTTGCTTAAGTAAAGAGAAATATTGTAAAAGCCAGGACGAGTATTTCGGGAACTGAGGAATGAGATAGCTGCGGCTTCGAAAAGTCGTCTAAGATTTTTATTATGGATGTACGTAAGCATCTTAGCAGAGTTGAAGTCAATGTTATGATTAAGTTGAGAAGTTTGTAGGAGTAATGCGTTGTTTGAGTTGCCAATTCTTATGTCTCTTTTGTGCTCTTTCAAACGTATATGAAGGTTTCGGGATGTCTCACCGATGTATTTTAGTTTACAATCTTTACAAGGGATGCAATAAACACCGGCGTCAGAAAACATGTTACGTTGAGGGCTGGAGTGTACTAATTTGCGGATTGTTTTAGAAGGTAGAGATGTAGTTTTGATATTGAGTTTATTTAAGTTGTTTGTTATGCTGTGAGTAGAAGAATTGTTTGGCAAAGTTATGTATCTATGGGGGGAACTATATAAATATCTGCAAGTATTATATGTAAATATATATATATATGAAGTAAGTCCAGGGTGACCCGAACGCTGCCTTTTTAATAGCTACTACCCCGAGGTGTAAGGGAGGGTGCTACTCTATTTGCTGGATTGCTCCACTTTACCCTTGATCCTTACCTTATAATACTGAGTATTCTACCAAGAGAGCAGTGTCTCATCAACCGAGACAGACATCGACACGGGACTAGCAAATTCAGGGACAGCTATCGATAGACTTTCGGTCATATGGAAGTTAGACCTGACCGATAAAATGAAGCTCAGTTTCTTCCAAGCAGCCATCGAGTCGATACTGCTATATGGATGCACCTCATGGACGCAAACTAAACAAATGGAGAAAAAGCTTGACAGCAATTTTACAAGAATGCTGAGAGCTGGAGACAGCACTCCATAAACAGCAGCTATATGGCCACCTACTACCCATCACGAAAACTATCCAAGTTAGACGAACCAGACACACAGGAAACTGCTGGAGAAGTAGAGACGAGCTCATAAGTGAAGTAATCCAGTGGACCTCTTCACATGGACGAGCAAAGGCAGGATGTCCAGCTCGAACCTACATATAGCAGCTCTGTGTAGATACGGGATGTATCCCATAGGATCTGCCAAAAGCAATGGACGATAGGGAGGTGTGGTGAGAGAGGGTCAGGGATATCCATGCTGATAATGCAACATGGAATATATATATATATATATATATATATATATCCGTCCGCCCGAGTAGAATGTGGTACAAGGTCAATTTTGAAATAGAGTTTAACAGGTTTGGATTCAGAGTTTTCCTTTTCCGAGATAGGTTGCCAAAGCAATATTAAAGAGTCAGTCTACCCAACTATTTACCCATAGTTGGAGAGAGATTAGTTGGTTTCATACCTTGCTCAAGAGTATCAGCTATTAGTAAAATGCAAACAACCTCGTACTGCATTTGAACTCGGGCCGCCCTGTCCATTTCCTATGGCAGTAATCATTCATCCGGAAAGATATGAATATGCCTCTTCTCCCTACCATGGTTAATTAGTTGAGCAGACAAGTCTCTTTAGCCTTGGTTCTGAAACCGTATAAGACAACAATGAATCTAAAAACTTTAAAAGTACTATTCGGAGAATATTAGATGCTATGCTCTTATAAGCTCATCTAAATTTTTCAAGTGAAAATAAACAAGATAAATCTTGATTGCAAACTTACTTTATGTTCCTATTGGAATTTATTGAGAAAAGAAATTTAAAATGTAACAATTTTATCACCATCTGTTGAAGAAAGTATACCAAACAATGCGTGCAATAATGGGATATTAATATAAATTTATATCACCAGTTTCTACTCAGCGCCAAGTAGGTTTTAATACCTTTAAATTTCTTGGGAAATCCTCATTCTAAACCAAATACACCAGGATTTCATTAATCCTAGTAGAATATTATACAATCAAAATCGATATTCAAATACTACATCAATGAAACTCTTACACATATTTCGATCCACAACTATACTAATTCGGACTATCTGTTGAATTACTGAAGGAGTACAAGCAAAAAATCTTGAGGCAACACTATTCTCCCTAGATTTCTCCAATTCATAAGATTCCATTCACAGAGTTAATAAAAAAGGGGTTTCCTCTACATAATCTTTCAACTCTTCGATCAAGTCACCTGTTTATTTCATCTGCTAAATTTCAGCTTAGATACCGAAAGACGAGCAGTTTTTTAAATTTTTGTACAATATGAATACAAACGATATTTGATCACGGCTGCCATAACATTTTTCAGTACCACTAAATGGATGTCAAATCTGCGCCTGCGCAGTTTAACATATCAAAAGACAAGGCCGCAATCTGAAAAAGAAAAAGATCGAAGCTTCATTTCCTGAGCTTGCTACGCCTTATCCAGTAGGTTTATTTTTATATGTATTTTTTTTTTCGAAAATGTCTTTCTTTCTTATTTATCTGAAGATAGATGGAGGGACATAAAGCGTAAAGAGTCAACTAACAACGACCGTCATAATCTGAGAACATTAGTGAACTCTGAAAGCCGACCATCATCCGTCAATAATGACGTCGCTACTGGTCTCCCATTAAATGAAAATGCTTTTTTTTGTTTCTTTTTATTCGGAGGTGTTCTTCTTTCTTTTTTCAATCGGTTTCATACATTCGATTGTCAAATTTAAAATATGACATCGACTATCCGGCTACTCAATCACTTGCAAGGCCTCATTGGTTATTGCAATCTTAAATACACCCTCCAGAACCTTCTCTCTCAAAAACTATATATATATATACACACACAAATACTTACTATTCATTTATGCTACGTTGCGATTCATGTTGAGAATTACATATAATCATACGTATGCGCGGGTTTATATACACTTGTGATATATATATATATATATATATATATATATATAAGCTCTATCCTAATCGACTAGGCTGTAGAATACAGCGATTGCATCTGTTTAAAGACGTAAGACTCCCCCAAGAGAGTGTTGAGGACATGACACTAAGCAATCTAATGGTGAGACTCCAGTTCCGGAGCTTTGAGGAATGTGGAGTACTCCTTCATTGCCATTGCTCCCAGGTCCACTCTGGCCAAGAGAGATAGGACCTGATAGAGTCTTATCTATGGGTCAAATAGAAATGTTTGATATTTATACTGTTTCTAAAAAGATTTCTTACGCTAAATTGTATGGTTACAAAAAGAACTGTTTAATTATTTACATGTGTAAATAGATAACTAATGCTTAATAGAATTTTGAGCGATATATAACAATATTTGGATCCATTTACCTATGCTCAAAAGAATTATCAGTTTTGAATAGAATCATTCTTATCCAATAGCAATACTTGAAACATTTTAATTGCGAGCGTTAATTAAATAAATGGTACTGCGTAGCGATATTTGGAATCATATTAATGTGTTCAAACTAATGAATAATGTTGAACAGAGTAATTAGTAAATAATGTAAAAGAATCCGACATTATGGAGAAAAACTGAAAAACAAAGTAATCCAACTCCATGAATTTATTGTGAAAGAAAGTCGTTTCCGTTTTAATAAACCATCAGCAGCAGTTTAGAAAAGTAGATACTGAGTGTTGTTAGATCAACGATGGATGTTTGATAAAAATGCAAAAACAAGAAAAGAAATTCTCTATATAGAAGAGTGGGAAACATACTGTTTGATCAATAACCCAGCGTTCATCATCATCATCATCATCATAATGTCGTGCCGCCAGCACGGATATCCCTGACCCTCTCTCGCCACTTCTCCCTCTCATTCATCGCCTCCGGCAGGTCTTCAGGGTTACATCCTGTGTCCTCACATAGTTGCTGTATGTAAGTTCGAGCTGGTCGTCCTGCTTTTGCACGGCCATATGTGGGGGTCCATAGGAGTACATCACTTATGAGCTCGTCCCTGCTTCTCCAGCAGTGTCCCTCGTGTCTGGCTCGTCTAACTTGTATAGTTCTCGTGATGGGGGGCAAGTGTCCGTATAGTTGGTGTCTCATGGGGTGTTGTCGCCAGGACTTGTTCAATACTGCTCTCAACATTCTTGTGTAGTTTCCGTCTAGTTTCTTCTCCAGCCGTTTAGTTAGCGTCCTTATAGTGCGTGATTGTTTAAGGTAAATAATGTAAAAAAATGTAACCATCAAGAAATATTCTTTGCTTTCTTTTTCTTTTTCTCTTTTTCTAACCCATTATATCTCTTGATGGTTCCATTTGTTTAACATTATTGCCTTACACAATCACCTACTGCCAACACAATACACGTGGACACCCTTCCTACTAGCATACCATTGAATTTACTCGGCATTTCTACTGAAAGCACCTTTAGGTACCAGGTGCATTTCCTGTTGTTTTTCAACTAAGATCCAGCTTGTACCACTGCATCGACAGATGTCAAAGGGATCTTCAAGTCAATATCCATCAATGATCGATCGTTATTCTAAGCTTTAAAAGTTCAGTCTGCCCAACTATTTAACCATAGTTAGAGTGAGAATTGTTATATGCATACCTTTACCAAGACTATAAGTTCTATGTGAAATGTAAACTACCAGGTCCAAGATTTGAACTCGGGTCGCAGTATCTTATAACTATCACACCACAAGTTCGTCTTAATTGCTGGGAGTTCGTAAGACGAATAAGACACGGTGGACACCTCTGGTGAAGTAAGGACGAACGCATAAGCGAGGTTCTCAGACGAACTCCGAGACATCTGGTGGCTGATTAGTAATGACTTACTGAGATCAGCTCTGTTTGGACACTGGACGCAATCTAGAAAACCTACCCGAAGAGAGGGATAATAGAGACAGATAGCGTCACAGACGGGTGATGAGAGAGAGAGCGAGGAAGAGAGAAAGAAGAGAGAAAGAGAGTCAGAAAACTCCATGGTGCCAGCCTGACTTGATCCCCCCATATATATATATATATATATATATATACCATCCTCTCCGCTCGGGTAGCATATGACACAAGGTCAATTTTTAAGCGGAGTTTAACAGATTTGAATTCAGAGTTTTCCTTCTCCTAGACTAGTTGCCTCACCAAGGCTGAAGAACCCAGTCTGCCCTACTATTTTACCCATAGCTGGAGGGAGAATGATTGGATTCATACCTTTACCAAGGGTATCAGTGCTATGTGAAATGCAATCAATCTCGTCCAGGATTTGAACTCATGTCGCCGTGTCCATTTCGTGACGATAACCATTACACCATGAACACCATATATATATATATATATATATATATATATCCTATCAACTAAAACGGTATTTCTTAGAGTCAAAGAACTCAATGCTGCTAGTGTAACTTGATAATATTTATATATATATCCGACCAAATAAAACGGTATTTTTGTGTCAAAACTACTGCATTGAGGATGCACCACGTATGCGTGGGCAAAACGTATAGAGAAAAATTTAGACGGGAACCATTCAAGAATGCTACGAGCTATATTGAACAAATACTGGAAGCAGCACTCCATGAACCAACAGCTGTACGGCCACTTACCACCTATCTCTAAAACATTCAAATAAGATGAATAAGACATGCAAGACACTGCTGAGGAAGCAAGGACGACATAATAAGTGACGTTCTCCTATGGACCCCTTCACACGGACATCCAAGTGTTGGCCGCCCAACAAGAACTTATCTACAACAGCTCGGTGTGGACACAGGATGTCGTCTGGAAGACCTGCTGGAAGTGAGGGATTATAGGGAAAGAATGAAGAGAGCGATCCTGGAAGTCCATGCTAGCAGCACGACTTGATGATGATGATGATGATATCTAAACTAAATATATGAAGTGATTCCTTCTTTTGGGTTGCAAAATTAATTCTAAGGCCTAGTAGACTCTGAAGAGCAATTAATGCCTACGAAATCCTAACCCATTACCGATCGTTGGAAAAGAGGGATTTCATTCGAAATTTAACTAGCAACCCATTGAATTGCTATTCTCTCTTCACTATTCTCTGGTTCAGAGATTAGTGTTCCTTATAGACACAATAAAGTATAAATCGACTTGTCATCTTCCATAAACGTTGCCTCAGTTCCATATGTGGATATCAAAGAAAGGACAAAGTCTTTAATTATGATCTCTTCACGAACTACTGTATTAGAAGAAATGAACCTTTCGTGATGTTGTCACAGCACAGGTGGAATTGTCATATTGTGAAAATGAGTGACACTGTGTTCCCGAACATTGTGATAGTTAGTCTGCCGTAAGCTAATGCTCAAAACGTAAGGAGGTTCTTGCTTCGATGTAAGGACAAGATAAAATATAATCTATAATCTATCAATATTTCTGTCAAATCATGTGAATTTAATGGTTAGTTTGGTTTGGTTTGGTTTCGCTTGGTATCGTCGAGATGAATGTTACACAGACAAGAATGAGTCTTAAATATATATATTTATCACCAGTATCTGGTGCTAAACGGATACATACTAAAACACAGTACAATAAGTTACAAGCAATTAACAAGAGAACTTATCATATAGAGGAGGGTCAAATGCTGTATAGCCGAGCGAAGTAAGATCAGTCCGAATATTAATCAATTTATTAATCGACCATCGAAGTACTTCATCGGAGGCTATTTATGGCCAGGAGCCTGTCTATCTGGTAGAGTGCTGAAGTGGGGTTAGCCACTCTATAACAATTTGGTTTTATGGCATATCAACAATTGTTGGTTATTTGATGCCAAGTCATGTTTGTACAGATATATATATATATATATATATATATATATATAATTTGTAAACACATTTTGTAGATACACTCAGTTAAACGATCAGACAGTTCTATTTCCAGCATTTCAATTTTGCATAAGTCAGCAAAATTAAATAGTTCCAAGTATGACAATATAATTAAACAGCTGTCATATACATAGTTAAATGACCAAACAGTTCTACTTCTAACAATTCAATTTAGCATGCGTCATTTTTTGCAATCGGTTAAAATGTCAGGTGCTCCCACTCTTGTCCAGATCGGATCTGGTAGTTATGGCAATAAAGAAGTACTCCGCATATATAGCGCACTCTTGGGAGTATCTTACACCTCTACAGAGATGCAGTAGGTGTATTCTACGAACAAAGCCAAGTGGGCTGAGAATTTACTGAATCTTAGCTCAAGTAATGCAGGTATCTTTGATATTTCATAGCTCATTTTCAAAAAGACAGCCCTAAGAATGTTAAAGAGAAAAGAATCCGTGTAAAACCCAGAACTGTAGGTAAGCTTGCAAGCGAGTGGTCACGGGATGCGAATAGATAAGCTGTATATAAAGAAATATCTGCTGCTTGAAGAGACACTGAACAGAGTTTAATATCTCATGCTAAATGTGACACGATATGCGTCATCTAGAATCCGGAAAGTTGCCACAATACCAGACTTGATCGGCTATCTATGTACCTACTGAGACGGGTCACGCAAGGCAGAAATGGGGGATCGGTTTTAAATGAATCTCTGTAAATAGAGCTGGATTCTCCATTTTTGGTGGCTGAAGGTACTATCTTTGGAGGTTAGTTAAGCTTTCAAAAGGAATGAACACGTCGAATTTAGAACCAGGAGATTTAGAGCCATATTCTTCACCAATGAAAATCTCCTTAAGGCAGAAACTACAGCTCCGTCACAGATGTGGTGTGGCCGAGGCCGAAATTGCTTCACAATATAGTCTGCAGGTGTAAGCACTACCTTAAATTGTATGATTTCAGTATTGTCACGAGAAATTTAAGAACCAGTTAACCAAGAGAAAAGAAAGTATGATTAAAAAAATGTATCTTGAAATTTATACACCGAAGAAAAAATAATATATATATTACGAGCATGAAATTCGTTGTTTGAGAAACAAACATTCTGTTTAGTCAACACTTTCTAAATAGTCTTTTTAGTTTTCAAGCTATTTCTAGTTATGCATCTTCAGCAAAAATAAATTGATAATAGTCGTAAAACACTGATAACAGTTCTAAATGAAACCGCACTATTCGAAACTGCAATGTTGAAGCAGTACTAATTAAAAAAACGAATTTACACTAATCGAAACCTCGCTAATAAAAAGGCACTTACTAAATAAGGTGTCTTATATAAAAGTTAGTGATATAAACAGAGGAAGATAGATACTCATTATATCTAAAAGCCCAAATCGCAAAAACGACTTTATAACAAATCGAATCAAACAAGGAATACTGTATTTTAATCCCCAAACACTCATATTCTCATAAACTTTAAGAAAGAGAATTTTATAGCCAACACAAGGCTTTAGAAGGGACCCTGCTTGCAAAAAGCAAATAAAAAACAAGGCACTTAAAATTATTCCCTATATTTTCATTTATTTTATATAATAACCAAGATTCTTCTTTTCAAATTATGTTAAAATGTACGATTTTCAGAAAAAAAACGAAGGCTATTTCTGAAGAAACTTGTTGATAGAGACACTGGGTTTATAAGTCCCGAAACCTTTCACTGAATCGTACAGATGCGCAACTGATAGAGTGTGTGACTGGAAAGTACTTCCGAGTAAAATCATCTGGAGATTGCAGGTTCAATCCCAAACTACAGGTGAGAATAGTGAGGCAGACTTACTATAACTAAATATTTTTATCTGTTCCTGGATAAGATTACCGGAAAAGATTGCCACTGTTGTTCAAATAAAGAGTTCAGTTTGAAATTCAGTGAGTGCTCCCGAGTTCGACATGAAAGACCTAAAGAAAGCCGAAAGATATATCGAACGAAACAATGTGATTAAGCCAATAAAGATGAAGTCAATAGTCCGAATGTTGTAAGTAATAAGCATTACGATATAATAAAGACAATTTACACACATGTTTATGGCTTCAATTATTCTTATCTAATTCTAATATATATATATATATATATATATATATATATGGTTTCGAGTAATCATTTATATTTAAGAATAGTCAATTGCTTTCCTGCTGTTAAATGGTTTGAAGTAACGTGTAATGATCCTTATTAGAAAATTGTAGATTCAAGTTACTATTCTTAATATGAATAATTTAAAGTTATATGATATAAAGTATTCTTATCTAATACAAATACATTTAACAATATTGGGCTGTAGAATACATAGACTGCACCTCTGCAAATGGGTAAGACCCCTCAAATGAGTGTCCTTGTTAGACACTAAAAACTCTGATGGTGCGGTTCTAGTAATGATGGGGTTCGGAGAATGCAAAGCACGCCTTCATTACCATTGATCCCAGGTCCACTCTGGCTTGGAGTGGCAGCACCTGATGGAGCCCTATCTATGGGTTAAATAGAACTAACGGCATACTTATGGTAAACTGAATCGTTTGACTAAACTGAATAGCTTGAAATAGAAATGTTTGTGACAATTAAACCGTACTTACATTTAAAGTAAATGCTTTTGCTAAACTGAAACAATACTTACTTTAAACTGCATGCTTATGTTAAACTGAATTATTTGAAAAGGAACTGTTTTTTGAAATTGTAACGGTATTTACACTAAACTGAATTGTTTCAAATAGAACTGTTTTGACATTTAGTAGTAGAACTGCTTGACTAAAATAAATAGTTTAAAATAAAATGTTTTTTAACATTTAAACTACGCCCTCATGATAAACTGAATTGTTTGAAATAGAAATATTCTCATAAAAATGGATTTGGCGTTAAAAAAAACTACAAAGGTTGATATGCCATAAAACCCAAACAACAAAACAAAACCTTTTGATAACAGATCTATTCCTCTTAAATCGATGGTTCAGTCGGCTAGGGCTGCAGAATACACTGATTGTATCTCTACAGAAGGGTAAGATTCCCCCAGTGAGTGTCCAAGATATGACACAAAATAATCTGATGGTGAGGATTCAGCAATACAGGAGTTTTGGGGAATGCAGAGAACCCATTTACTGACATCGCTCCCCGGGTCAAATTTAGTCTACAGTGGTAGTACCTGCTAGGGTCTTGTCGATGGTTCAGATTAATCTAAACTGTGTACTTATGCTAAACTCAGTTGCTTGAAATAGGACTGTTTTGACATTGAAACTGGGTTTTTATGCTAAACTGAATTGTTTGAAATTTAATTCGGTTTTATATGACCCACAAAGGGTTGTTACGCCATAAAACAAAACAACCAGGCAA